>PVLD010005730.1:0-108511 GCA_004027595.1 Dinomys branickii
AATTTGCATGTCTGTATATGGGTCCATACATCTACAATTCGAAGATATCAATGGATAAAGCAACAACAACTGTTGAGACCATATCACCTTGTCTATAGATTAGTTGTGATTGTACTATTTTCTATGATAATGGGTGTCTGTTTGTCAATAGGTTTTTGTACTTTTATGTTTCTAAAATAAAAAAAAAAAAAAAAGAAAAAAGAATCAGCCAGGGGAGAGGGTTAAATGAAAGTTCTTTCTAAGAGCAGATTGATAGGAACAGTTATAACATTGACTTGAGAAAAACACAATGTGAGTGATGGTGGTTTTGGGCTATGATACGACAAGGCTAAGGCAGGAAAAAATGGAATTATGTAGCGAGATTCACTTTATATTTGACATTATGATACGTGCTCTTTGTCTATCACAGAAGATTTTACACTTGTGTCTTTATACATCTATTTAGTCTTTTTGCACTGTGATATCTGTGGCTATCATGTTTGGTCACAGTTCGTGACCTTCCCAGCCAAAACACTAGTTCCACTGGAAATGTAAAACTATATGGAATAGTCCTTGTTTTTCCATTATATCCATGATAAATTTCTCAGTACCTGAATTTTTAACCAGGAAAAATGATGCCCCACTCCTAAAATATGTGTAATAGTAAAATGATGAAAGGGGAAGTCCAGGGCTGGGGATATAGCTCAGTGGAGTAAGTGCTTGCCTAGCAAGCGCAGGGTCCTGAGTTCAATCCCCAGTACCGGAAAAAAAAAAACAAAAAACGAAAGGGGAAGTCCATAAATAAAGACAATGTACGTGAAAATTCCACTGTGTTCTAACAACATAACTTTAAATGTCCTCAAATAAAACCACTTCACTTTCCATCTATGTCTGTTTTAAATTTTAAAGTAATACTTTATCACATTTTTTAGTATTTCATGGTACAATATTGACTATATAATTTTTAAAAATCTTATTTTAATTAGAAGCAAAATAGTGGAATGCATTAAAACAAGAGATGAGGTCTATATCTATATAAGCTATGTATAATGATTGGAAGGAATCAGTACTATATGCATAGAAGTGTGTCAAGTACATTTTGAAGAAAAATTAACATTAAAAATCTGAATATCTTAGCCAAGTATGGTGGTGCATACCTGTAACACCAGCACTAGGGAGCCTGAAGAAGGACATCATTGTGAGTTCAAGACCAGCATGAGATACATAGTGAGACCTTGTCCCAAAAATCAACACAAAATTTATATACCTCTTCTTGTTGAACATATGTACTTACTTTTAAAACTATTTTAAAAATACTTCTACCAAGTTTGTTAGGTCTACAATGTTTTGGTTTAGAGTGTTCATGTCTTCTATTTCCTTTGTGATCTTACTAGCTGTCACGTAAGTTACTAACATAGAACTGTATGCTTCTACTTTTTAAAATTTTGTCTGTCTTCCATTATATTAGTTTTTCTTTTATGTATATTGGGATTTTTTGTTTATAGTTTCTTAAAAAATAGACCTTTTTTATAAATACACAATGACCTTCCTTGACCCCAATGCTTTGCTTTCCTTAAAACCTTTCTTATCTAATGTTACTCTAGTCATTCAAGCTCTTTTTTGGTAACTACTAATTTGACATAATACTGTCCATAATTTTACCTTCAACCTCCTATATGTGGGTAGATAGAGAGGTTGTTTCTTGTACACAAAGCGTAGGTGGATGATTTTAATTAATTTTGCAAATATTGACAATTGACAGATTTCATATATTTACATTTATTTTAATCAATAAAATAGGAGGGTTAATTCATGCCTTTTATTTGTGTTCTTTATTTGTGTCTCATGTCTTTTATTCTTTTGTCCCTTTTCAATTTTGTCTTCAATAACTATTTTCTACTTTGATAGCTAATTTGGGGTGTTAATTTGACATGATTATGAGGTGTCTGGAAAATTGATACAACTCTGAATGTGCCTGTGGGATGTTTCCAGAAGTGAGGGTCATGTAGGTCACCAAGCTGTGTAAGGAAGACTCACTATGTATGTAATCATCACTGATCATGAGGCTGGGACCCTCAGTGGAATGAAGTGGTGGATAAAGGAGAAAACTGTTCTCTTCGTGTCACTGTTCCTTCCTAATCAAGCGTGTTTTCCATCTTTTCCACCCTTGGACATCAGATTCTGGATTATTTGCTTCTTAAATACAGATACGCACCAACATCCTTCCGGGGGCTCTGGCAAATTTAGTCTCACATTGGTGGTTTCATCACTGGTTTCTAGTTCTAAGGATTCTACCTTCTTAGAGCAGCATTACTGGCTTCCCCAGGACTTCAGGTTTAGGCACCATCATGGAACTTTTTAACCTCCGTGATCACATGAAACAGTCTAATAAATTCTCTCATGTCCAAAAACATTCTATGTGTTCTGCTTCTTAGGAGAATCTAGCTCTCACAACACAATTTTAATTATCCTGTTTTTATTGTCTTGAGTGTGTTTATATATATATATAATCTTCATTATACATAAATATATATATACACATAAACATATGTACATCTATATAAAAGTGGAAATTTCTCATAGTGGTCATTATGGATATTAAAATTAACAATTTAACTTTAAAACCTGTATGGAGTAAATACAATTTTCTTTCAGAAATCTATTGTTTCAGTAAAGCTCCATTCACAAATATCCTTGTCACGTTTCTGTGCCATCACTGTACAAATTGTACCTTTCCATAGTATCAACCCTTTGCCATAGTAGATGATTGCCTTATGATGGAAAAAAGTAACAAACCAAAGTAGATTTACGCTTGATTTTACATTTACCTCTGAGTTTCATTTTTCCAATAGTCTTTAGTTCTTCATCTGTCTTTAAGTTATTGTTTGGTGGCCTTTCATTTTAGCCTGCATGACATTTTTAATATTTTTCTAGGGCAGATCTGCTAGAGAAGAATTCTTTCATTGTCTGTTTTATTAAAAGCATTTTAAGAACATGAAGCATTCTGAATGTGTTGTTTCTAGAGAATATTTTGTTGACTATAAAACTTCAGGTTGAAAGTTTCCTTTTTATTTTCGATATTTTGAATATAATTCTATTACTTTCTAGTCTCTTTATTTTAAAGAGAATAATATAAAAAGAACAATGAAGGATATCTGGGATAAATGTATGGCTGATATCTAATGTGTTATTGAAAGGAACAGTTAATGTCTGATTTTTTTTCTATGGTTTTTATAAGAAGGCCACTGCTAATCTATACAGGACTACTGGTAAATGAAGAGTTATGTACCTCTATGATTCTTTTTTGTATTCTTGGCCTTTCAGCAGTCAGATTGTTTTTTATGCAGATTGTATCTCATTGATTTTTAACTATTTGAGCTGTATTAATCTCTACTTTTTCAACAAATTTGGGAATTTTCTTCTAATACTTCTTGAAAGATTATTTTACTCTCTCTCTCTCTCTCTCTCTCTCTCTCTCTCTCTCTCTCTCTCTCCATCTCTCATATTCATGTCATCCCACATAATGGTATTTTTGTTAATTTTCCAATTGGTTACTGAGACATAGTTAATTTTAGTTTTTTTTTTGCTTTTCTTCAGAAAATTTCTGTTGATCTCAAGTTTGTATTATTCCTTCTGCCACTTTAAATCTGCTTTTCAGCCTATGTATTACATTTTGCACTTCAATTATTGTACTGTCAAATCCACAATTTCTATTTGATTTTTTAAAACAATTTCTTTTTAATGAAATTATTTTGTGGCAAACATTTCTTTTGCTTTCATTTAACTCATTAGACACATTCTCCTTTATGTTGAATGTATTCATTGCTTTTATTTTAGTGCTTAAGACAATTGCTTGGAGATAGTCTTCACTATTGATATTGTTGTTTGCTGTTTACCATATTCATACAATTCTTTCCTGTTTTATAACTCTTTTTATAGAAGACTAGATCTTTGAAATAACGTACTGAGCAATTCTGGAAGTATAGTGTCCCTCAAGGTTTTATTTCATTTGCTCTTGATTTTTGCTGTTGTTCCAATTATTGTTGCTACTATAGTTTCTATCTTTTAAAAAAAATACTGGAATGTGTCTCTAATCTCTGTCATCCATGATACATGGCTGCTGAAGTCGTGCTGAGTTAAGGTTGCGCTTAGGTAATTCCTGTGCAGAATTTCATTAAATACCTTGAGCCAATTTGCTTTTTCAACATTTTACAAAGGCTCAGTATGCATATGTGAAGTACGCCTTAATTTTAGAGAGTCAACAGTTCTGCCCTATTCTTCACTGTCTTGTCCTGCAGATAATCAGCCAGAGATACGAGACCAGGACCTACTCATCTCTTTCTTTGCTATTACTCACATTTTTGTGTGTAGTGTGGATTTCTCAATCTGTAGAATTATATTGGAGCTTTGCAGAGCATCTCTAGACATATAATTCCCAGACTAACTTTTAACTCTTTGAGTTAGTTTATCCTTTGACCTTGTAATATTGCAACCTCCAGCAGCTGGAAGATTAAACAATTCCTTCTAATTGGTTTTGCCAGACGCTATTCAGATGCGCCTATCCCCAGTGAGAGTTCTGAGTCAGGTCAAATAAAAACAATTCCTATAATTTGAGGACTTTCAGAATGCATTTTTTCAGCCTGGTTGGTCAAAGAGGTAAAATTCTATGACCATGGAGCTTTTGAACATTTCAAAACCCAGCTGTCCCCTTCCAGTGCTAGGATTTATGAAGTGAAGTCCTGTAGGTTTTAAGGCTATCGCACAGCTGATGCGAGGGACAAGGGAATATAGCAAGGTAAAATATCACAAACGCTTGCTGTTCTTAAAGGCACCATCCACTGATACTAAATAAATGCATGTCTGGTTGTTTGCAAGCTTTGTTTAATATCCAAGATTAAAAAGAAATTTTTTAATTAATATTTTTTAAAGAAAAATGTTTTGCTAGTGTTCCACATTGCTTCTCCTCCATGTCCTTACTCTTATTCTTGATGTATTTCCCATTTTCCATGAATCTGATCTGTGTTCTCCTTTTCTGTCCTGACTGGCAGTTAAACTTGGCATCTAGCTCCTGTCCACTCAAACTGACGTGGCAATTATGCTGGTAGATGCCGTCAGGCAGCCAGTCCCCTACCCATTCTACCTGCAGGGCCTAGGCTACTGTGATTGAGGGTCCTGATGCTCACACACAGGTTTAGTACTTTGTGTGATTTCATGATACTGCATAATAATTTATGATTAGATTTTTCTATACTGATGACACATTGTTATTAATTTATTAAATTTACAGGCTGTATAGAATAGATCTTTTTCTTTCCTATTATTCCTTTAAAAACGACAGTAATATGCATTCAATCCAGGGGGACACTACCACTGAGTTACATTCATAGACTTTAAAGGTTTTCATGTTGAGACAGTCTCAGTGACTTCCCCAGGCTGAGCTTAAACTTGGATTCTCCTACATTGTTCTATACTAATCACTAACTATGACATGCAAATACGTGCTTATTTACAATTTGAAGGTAAGAAGCATACTTTCCCTGGGTAGGGTCTGAGGAAGGCCACAAAGTGAAAACGGGAACTGTGACTTGTTCCAGTCCTAGGGTAGCTTGTGAGTTCACTGACTTCTGTCACAGGAAAATGATTTCAAGATGCATCAGAAAGAGGTACAACGAGGGTTATTCAGAAGGATTTTAAGAGAACACACTCAAAGGGGAATAGAGTGCTTGGCTCAGGAGGGATTGTGACTTCACACTGGGTGTATTTATGGGGGTTTAGGGCTTTCCTACACTCGACTATCTACAATGCATATTCTTGTGCCTGCTGGGTTTACCCATTGGGGGGCAAACTATTTCTTCGTGTTTGAAGCTGAGACACATAAGTAAGAAATTCACATTCAATCTAATGAATCAACTATGTATAACTTTTATAGAATTTTAAGAATTTTATGAATATAGGTGTAAAAGTTTCTGTACCATCAACATGTGTGTGTGTATATATATATATATATATATATATATATATATACTCACATATTTACATTCCTTGACAAATTCCTGTTTGTATTAAAATGTAATCTTCTTAAATTATGTGATTTTTTTCCTCTTACTCAACTACAGCCAAAAATAATTTTAAAATGTCAAAGCAGTCTCATAATTTACAATTTCTACAACATTGCTTACGAGACCTTAACAGTCACTGAATTTCAGTCTTATAAAATACCACGTAATTATGAACCCCTAAATCTCCTGTTTTGTATTTGTACATGGCTGCCCTATGTGGCATTATGGAAACATAACAGCAGGCTTTTGCCCACTTTCCACATTCTCAAATTTTTAGAACCCAAAATATTTCTACCATGTAGTAAGCCTTTAATTCTAGGAGTATGCTCAGTGCTAACTGTTATTATTCTTTAAACATTTTGCTTTATATATTCTTCTCATCAAAATTGTTTTCAGTTTACTAGATTCTCTTTCACGCTTTGCTGCCTTGTTGTCATGTAAAGATATGAGCAGAGGTCCGTCATGTAGAGCTGCAAAATAACAAGAGCAAATATCAATCCTGATTTGGTATTATGAACAACATCAAGTGTCCTTAACGGAAATCTTTCAGACACGAAGGAACAATGACAGTGAACTATAACCGGCCTGAACTCAATACACCCAGGAAAAATCTGGAGCGTCACTTTTTTCCATCGAATTGCTTGAGCCTCCACCTGCCCTACTAGGGAGAAATACATCTTCCTGGGGACTAAAGACTTCCAAATATCTCAAGAATGCTAATGGCTTACACTGTTCAGAAAAGTGCAATCTTCTGAGTTCTCCCTCCAAGAGAGGAGAAAATTCATAAGGCTGTTAGTATTCAACTTTTGAGAAAGCACTTATTTTGAATTTACATATATGGACTTTTTAAAACACAAAGCAGTATAAAAAGAATATCACAATATGCATGTATTTACCCGTGATTTTGCTTTAATGATCACCAACCCTTAGCTCTAGTTTCTCTAATTCTCCATTGTGAAGGTGCAGGTTGCTGGACTATTTTAACATAAATTCAAGGTAACAAATCATGTCACTGGACATTTTTAGAACATGATGCTTTTTAAAATACGGTGATACTAGTTTCACACTTAAAAAAATTAAAACTTATTAACATTAATGCCAGTCACTTTTAATATGTTTCATATTGCTTTAAAAGGTTCCGTTATAACAACTTTGTTTTTACGAAGCTGTAAAATATACTTTCTCATTATTATTTTAATGCATTTATGTATAATAATGATGGAAGAGATGGAGCTAAAATATTTCAGCAGTTATATCACCAGTCTGTGTTACATGAATTGGCATCACGATTATGTAATGCATGAGTCATCCGTGCTACATAGGCCAACAAGCAAGGCCATTTTTCTGTCTTGGAAATCATTCCTAGGGCCACATCAACATTCTTTTTGTATTAACTCAGGCACAAGGGGTCTGTTTATATATGCTAAAATAAATGCAATGTGATATTCACTTTATATATTTTTCTACATGCCTCAGAATTATAACTGACTCTGAAAATTACTTTATAAGTTACCATCAAGTACCTCCTACCACAACTATTTGATTTACCAGCATAACAAAAATTTACTCTGTATTTATTGATTCAGAATCAGAGGCATGTCCATAATTCATGTACCTTATCCTTAAGTGCATGCACATAGCCCATAAAGGAGTGAACGTAGCTCATAGTAGAGTTTAATAATATGCACTGGTCTAACTGGCACTTCTGTTGTGTCTGGAACCACCAGTGCTTACTTCACTCCTTTCCTTGGCACCTCTGGTTTTACAGTTTAGTCACTGATCAGGGTGATGAGGAAAAATGAATCAACTGTGTCTCTAATTGTGTACATATTGGGCATCTTCACAGGGTAGCAGACAAAGGGAGGCTCCAACAGCAGAAAAAGAAGAAAAGTTACAGTGTCTCACACATTATACTGTTAGCCAAATAAGTCCTGTGACTAATCCCAGAGTCATCATGGCCAGAGAGTGCACAGAGGGCGAAGGCCAACAGGGAGCACTCGCCAGTCCTCCACCCACATTTGCCTCTCCCGAGTGTCGTTACTTATGAAGCATGTTGCCAAATTTGTCACAAAAGAAAAAATAATCAACAAATTTAATCTCTTAAGTGTTCTTCTAAATATTGCTCTGATTAAATGCAATTTTGTTCTGAGAAAAGTAGTATATTAATTTCATATTTATAGTGCTGCTAACTGGCTTGAGCTTACATGAGCCAAATTGATAAAGTCACTTTAAAGATTACCTTGCTTTCCTTCAAATGAAATGAGATTATGTCTTCCTAGTTTCTGTCAAATTGGCATTTTCAACTGTATCACCTGCACCCGACAACGCGAGACTCAGATCTGACAGGGCTGTCTCTCGACGCACAGTGGTGGGAACTGACAAGGAAGCCTGGGAAACCGATGCATTTTATTAACTCAGGATTATTTCTTTTTTCCTTTAAGGCTGCCATTTTCTCCTCACAGGGAAAAATTTTGAAGCATTCAGTGTGTGTTGGGGGGGGGGCGCTATTTTACTCTTTTGAGAAATTGATGTATCTTTGAACGGGAAAAGTTTCATGTCACTTTCAGGCACATTATTAAGGAAGACAGTTAGATCAGATTCAAACTTTCCTCTCTCACAGCCGAATCTTCTACAATTGAAAACCACCAGGGTGACAAGGGGGCTGCCATGCAAGAATAAACCGCTCTGAGTGAAAGGACCTAAGTGTCCCCATCATCCTGATGTTACCTGTGTTATTTCATGGGTGTCACACTTAGATTAGATAGAAACACTACAATTAAATTGAAAACTAACAGCACCATGAGAAAAATGTCAAACAAATATTATTTTTTCAGCAGTCCTGGTTGACAGTTCGTGAGAATTTCATGTGAGCCTGTAAGACTTGGTGTGCCTGAAGGCTGTCATGCATGTTATAATTTGAGCTGAATGGCATTAAAAGCTTGATCAGGAAATTAAATGTCTTATAAAAAAAGTGACAGAAAAATCACTAAAACCCACTTGCATTAGGCTCTGGGTCTTCTCTTTTCCCTTGAGTTCTAGTTATTCATTCCAGCATCTATTCACTGAATCTGTAGAATTATTTAACCATATAGGTTTATAGTTACAAAGAAGTTGGGAAAAATGGGCACATTTCATTAATCACTCCTACTGTCTTCAAGACAAGAATTACTCTTCCAAAACACTGTTAAGATACAATCATTAGAACAATATTATAAAATAGTTCATTCTTTCTTTATTACTAGATTTCATAAAAGTAAGAACGAGTCTTTTTGAAAAATAAAGTGGAAATGATGTAAACTAAAGAGCATATTGCTGAAGTTCTTGAAATAAATGTGTATTATTCATTACTTTTGGCAACTTTAACTCTTATTGTTTAAAGTTAATTTCAGTTTGACAAAAGAGTTACACAGCAATAAAGAATATTTTTCCCAATTTGAAAATTAACCTTGAAACAATACTATTAAATAAAGTGAAGAATTGCTTTAGGGTCTGTGACGTTTTCTGTTAAATGTTTATTCTGGAGTCCAACATAGTAGCTGGCACTTCTTTATAAAATCTGTATTCAGTAGTTCCTTATGCTTTTGTTATTACCTCAACTCATTCAAAGGGTAGCAGTCAGTTGTTTTACCATTCGTTAATCAATTTGTACCTGTCACATTTTTTCCCTCACAATTACATAGACTCACAACTGTAAGAATACTATTTTTTTTTCCTCTGAAGTGCAGCCTAAAATTTTAGGAAATAAATTTAGAGTTTCTGTATGTAGAATTTTTTGTGAAACGTTCCCCCCTTCATTTTATGTTCCATCAGTCTTTCTTGCCTGCGGTGATTATTACTGTGGTGTTCTCGTGGCCATTTTTGTACTTCCCTCGCCCTTTCTCCGTTTACTAACTAGAAGCCCCTTCCAGCTAACAACTCCCGGCCTTGGCCTTTCCTGTCTGCATCCCCCTGAGCATCCTCATCATCTGAGCTTTACTGGCCTCATCCCTCAGGCTCTGTTTATAGCGCTCTAGGACATCTCTAGTTTATTTCTGCAAACCTGTCTGAATTCTGCTTATAAAAGAATTCTAAAGGATTCTAAACCACATGGTTAGGTAGAGGCATAACAGTGATCTCACTTCTTGGTAGAGCTTGCTTTCACTTACCTGAGACAGAATAGCCCACACCCACAATTTCCGGAGGAAAGGTTCTGTTTGGCTCATGGTTGCAGGACATCTGAGTCCACCCTCATCCGGCTGTTAGGTGGAGACATCATGGTGGAAGCGCCTGGTGTAGCAAAGCTGCTTAGCACGTGGCTGCTGAGACGTGCAGCAGGTGGACAGCGTCAGAGAGAAATGTACAGGTGTCGTTTACAGTGCCAAAGGCCCTGCCTCCATGTCCCACCGCAGTACACATTCAGGAGGCATCTTTACTAATCTGCTAACAATTTCTTAATCCAGTGAAGTTAGATTAATGATCGTGCTCTGCTCATGGGAACAATAGTGTCACACTTTCTGGCCTCTGTCAGTGGATAAAGTATAAGAAAAATATATACATGTTTCCTTGCCCCCAATCTATGTATTATTTCTGTTTCTATCCCCTTACCTTCTATTTAATTCCTCCATCTAATAGCTTCATACTTATTTTTTTTTTAAAGGGAACATGAGCCCATATTGAAACCTCTGATTACAATTCATTGTAGCATGGTTCTCTCTAACCTTGATGTTTCTTTATCTCTGCTTGTTTCTTATACAGTGAAAGACATGACTCTTGTTAGATTTACTAATTTTTCATTTAGAATACAAGGGTAAATTCTTAACTCCCTATCCATAGCTCTGTGAGGAAACAAATTAGGAAGTCTGTTGCCTTGATTTTGTATCTAATTTTGCCGAAAAGTATTCTGTCAAAACTCAGTTTCTGAAGGTACCACAGTCGTTGAGTTCAGTTCCTTTTCACAGGCCTTTCACCCATTGTGACTGTGATACATTCCTCTTCCAGTTAAATGAATTTGTTAGTTTTATCGCAACTCTCCCTTCACATCTTCATTATCTAGTTTTTGTTTTAAATGTACATGTAATCAAATTTAATTTTGTAGCATATAATTCAAGAGGTTTTGAGGAATTATTAGGGTCATGTGTCTACTATTGAAGTTCTATATACATTATGGAACTAGCAGACCCAAACAACACTTGTGTGGTAGACAGAATAATGACCTTCCAAAGAAGTACTTTACCAAATTCCCATAATATGTGAGCATGTTACACAATATGAGAGACATAATATAAAGTTGTAGATGAGATTAAATTTGTTAATCAATTGACTTTAAAATATAGAAATTGTACTGGACTGCCTAATAGGCCCAATGCAGTCCAGAACAATAGAGATGCAGAAGAAATAACATTTTCAGTTGTGAAGACTGAGAAAAAGGGTTCTGGCCAAGACCCAGTTTCTAAAACCTAAAAAACAAGCAGCCTCCAAACAGGAAGATAACATTGCTGGTATTTGGATTTTAACAGAGTTCAAAGAAATGAATCAACTTTTCATTTCCTTGATTTACATTTACTATTTTTCTATTTTCAGCTGCATTGATTTTTACTGATTTTCATTATTTCCTTTCTTCTATTTGCTTCACCTTGAGCTACTTTTGTTTTGCTATTTTGGTATGGTAGAAACCTAGATTAGTAACTTGATGTCTCTCTCCTAACATAAACTGTAAATTTTCTTCTAACCAGTATTTCATCTGCATCCCATAATTTTTGAAATACTAACACCTCGAAACACAATTTAATCTTCTTGAGACTTTCCTTATATCCATGTTATATGTAAGTATGTAGTTTAATTTTCAAGTGTTTAGGAATTTCCTTCATATATTTTTATTTTCTACTTTAATTGTAGCATTGCCCTAAAAATAGTTTGTATGACTAATAATCTTTAAAATCGATTCAAATTTGTTTTGTCTCTGAGTATGTTTTTGAATGTTTTATATGTATCTGAAATTATATTCTTTTGGATTTTATAAGGTACTCACTTTTTGTGAAAAAGTCCCCAATTTCATGGCACTGAGTTCTCTCATGTTGGGGCTTTAAATAATTTGAGAATTCTCCATTAATTTTTATAACATGATGTTTACACCAGAATTTGGTAATATTACTTCATTAAGTACGATTCATCAATAAGGGTAAAAACATAACATGTATTAGAAATATGTACTATTGGAAAGTTTTGTAGCAGTCATTCTTTTACTTATGCAAAAAGAGTAACACGTAATTCTTAAAGGGACATTTTTTCAGATTTAATTCCCAGATTTACAAGGCTGAAATCTGTTGTCTATCTATGGAAATCAGAGGCTTCTGGTAAGGATCTCTCTTCCCACCTAATGTATGCCAAAATGTTTTCTTTATGTTTTAAAAAGTTTTTGCAAATGTTATTGAAAACAAAATGATTAGGAATAAAGTTTTCCTTAAGCTTAACCAAAAGACTTACAAAATATTTTTAAAATCATGGCAAAATTTGTGAAGCATTTTGAAAGAATGTTTTAGGCTTTGGCTAAATGATCTGTACATTTTACTCTAGAGAGACTTAGATTCTTAAACACTAATGCTGACTGTGCTGTAAACATAACCTACCTGTAGAACTAAGCAGTTCCCCAAATTATTGCCTGGTAGTATTACCACTTGAAAACTAACATAGTCAAAATGATACAGCCTTATCTTTCATTATTTACTTTAATGACAGATAGAGAACACTATTGCAGATTTTTCATGCATGATCTATGTCTTTTCCTACATATGTGTTTGGATTCTTTAATTTATGAGACACAATCACCTGATTGTGTGAAGAGCATTCTTCTGCTTTAAAATATAGTTTGATAATGTCAACCAACTGCTTGACACTGTCATACCTACTGGACCAAGTTCAAAATTTTTCCTGTTATTTTGTCTAGTTAGCTCTTCAGAAAAGTCTACCTGCACATGGTGGTGCACACCTGTAATCTCAGAATGCAGGAAGCTGAGGCAGGAGGAGCTCTGTGAGTTTGAGGCCAGCCTGGACTACAAAAATAATTTCCAGGCCAGCCTGAAATACACAGTGAGACCCTACTTCATCACAGAGGTTTTAGATAAACATATTTAAAAACATAAAGAAGCAATTATTGCTGAAACTATTTTTTAAAAACCTCTGCAGGAAAGAGACAACATTTATCATGGAGCTCTCCTTACAGTATCATATTCCTAACAAAGAGGTAAACACAGATGGGCGTAGACAGACTTCCATCACCTCTAATAGCCCTTCTTTCTCCAACTCCAGAGGAGTGCTGTTGCTGTCATAATTCATTTATCTTGTGTATTTTTGTTTCTCAAGTTATATGAGAAGGAAAATAGAGATTTTTATGCCATAATAACTTAAAGGTACAGCAAGTCCTGAATTTATGAATATTCAAATTGTGGATGTTCATAATATGGAGAATCCTCACTTTGGTTTTTTCAATGCTCTGCATAGCATACAATGCAAATGAAGGACCACTGTGCCAGAGGTACAGATGCTCACTTCATCAGGCTTAGGAACTGTTATGGTTCTAATATAAGCATGTCGTTGTATCTGGAAACTGGTTTAAGGAAATGTGTATAATTGCCAAGTTGACAAGGGGTGGAGTGTTATGGTTGATACATTGTGTCAACTTGGGGAGTCTAGAGGTTTGGCTAAGTAACTCAGCAGTCGTAAATCTTGGAGTAAAAAGGATATGCCCTTACCCTTCTGGGATGTTGTTTATTGTGTTAATTTGGGAAGTTTAAAAAGGTTAACTATGTGACTCAGAAGGGAGCTGGGGTGCTTATTTGTATTCATCCTGAACCTGAGGAAGAGGAGGGCATGGAGATTGTGTGAGTGCTACACACCCCCTGGGTGGGGGTAGGCTGTTTACAAGGTAAGGGAGAAAAAGAGGCTGCTTCCCCACCATTCCTCCCTTTTCCTGGTTGTTTGCTGTGCTCTGCTGCCAAGAACAGTTTGCCCTCTGCCATGTGCCACTCTGCCTCTGAGCCAGCCAAGTATGGACTGAGACCTCCACAAACTGTAAGCTAGATAAACCTTTCCTTTCTTCCTTTTGGATATTGGGTATTTTGTCTCAGCAACAAGAGAAAAGTAACCAAGACAGGAACAAATCACACTTATGAATACTCCTGGAACGTTACCATTTTCGATTTTAAAAACACAGCTTCCCAACTCAACCCACCCTTTTCTGGCCATGGATAAATTATACTAGAAACTTTTTCTGGAACTAAAGTACAGATATAAATACTTATATAGTCAAAATTATCTCCCTAAGATCAAAACCAATTTATGTTATTTGCCTTGTAAACACTTTGCTTTTTAGCCAAAAAAAATCAATTCCCTTTCTAAAAGATACTGACTATGCTTTTTGCTATTTTAGCTGTACAGCTTCAGACATGAATCGGCTCAATCTGTGGCCTTTTATGCCTATCACCTGGTTATATTCATACATTACATCATTACTTACTGTCATATAAAATGATTAAAAATCTTTGATGTGAAAAACACATTGAGAATCCCTCAAGTGCAATTTAATAGTTTAAAATGTAACTCAAGTTTTATATAATAAATTTATGTTCTTTAAAATTCCTGTGAAAGTTATAGTTACCAAAGTGTATATCAGATTTCTTTCATTCTCTGGTTTAAAAAGTTACTGCCTAAAGCACAGTAAAATGAATTTTAAATGCTTATGATATTCAATGAGAATAAAATATTGATGTTCTATTATGAGAAAGTTCATGTTTTAACATGAAGTCTGAATGTACTTGCAATAGTAATGGCTCATTAATTATTAAAAGTTTTAATAGATGAAACTCTGACAGAATTACTTTTCAATATTCCAAGTCATTTCAAAAATTTTTGATACATCATTAATAAATATTGGTATTGAGATCATTAAAGTACTTCTACTTTTGTATTGCCTAAGGCATAGATTTAACTATGGAACTGATGTCCAGTACTAAAAAGATGTTTATTAGCCACAATGCAGGATGTTGACATGCCGTCTACATAAAATAACTTGCAAGTGACACAAAGCCCAGGCTCCTTTGTGAAAAGACATGCAAATTCTGACCTTCGGACTAAAACTCTCTTTTAGACCTGAACATTGCAGAACATCAACAAAATGCAATTTCCATGATATATTTAGAAATACACTCAGAATGAGACTTTTACACTTATAAAGGGGAAACGCTTCTTACTTTACTGAATGCACAAATGTATCTAATATAAGGCAACAGGAAACACACTAAAACATGCTACCTTTAACGTTCTCCGTAAATTTTCTTTATTAAGAAGACGTCGAAGTGTAATTATTGAAATTTTATACATTAAATTATTGTGATAAAGATGATGATCTTTTTTTCCTCCTCATTCAAAAGTGAATATATCAGGAAAACTACAAAAGAGAGATCCATCTTTATGTTTAATGAAATAAGAAAGTACCTTAGGCCAAGTGACTTTGAGAGAAGGCGATATTAATTGGAAGAGGGGAGTAATATGGTGTATCAAATAGCTCTCCCAAATGTTGCCTAGGCTGCAGCACATGGACAAACCACTTACAGAGCAGCACGCTGTGATAAATTGCACTATGATAGAAACCCTGCCCCCCCCCACACACACGGCAAGTTCTTTCATACAATTAAACCCGAGTACAGCTGCTGTCAGCAGATGCTGTTTCACTCTCGTTTAGTGAGTGTTTAGATCTTGAAAAGTGGTTTGACACAATGCACAGTTTTGATAGCCATCCCTCCATTTATAAAGTACGGGCTTATTTTTCTCTGCATCTATTGCAAGTTTGCATTCTCAATTCCTGATGTCTGCAGTGCATTGATCGCTAAAATAATTTTCTAACATACAAAGCTGTGCGCTGGAGATTCTTTTTAGTTTGGATCATGATTTGAACCTCCGTGCCACATTCTTATAATACTGAGCCAAAGTAAATGAACGTCCTTTTAGAATGAATGAAGACAAAAAATGAAACCAGGGTAACAGTAACACAATGACACTATGAGAAAGAAAAGTAGAAAGTAAATTAAAGAAAGGGAAATTTTAAAAAATTTTCCTGAGCAGGGCAACATAGCATATAACTGTACTCTCAACACTTGGGAAGCTGAGTCAAGGGGATCACCATGAGTTTAAGGCCAGCCTGGGCTATCTAGAGTTCAAGATCACTCTGAACTACAAAGTGAGACCCTGCATCAAACAATGATTCCAGAAATTTTAATAGAAAGCAAATTAAGTTATAACTATATATAGTCAGGAATTAATAAAATGAATCCCTACTAGTACTTAACAAACTTGAACGCTATGATAAGAAAACAATTCCTATCACAATACGGGGTTATTGGCTGGATGTGCTGGCCCAGACCTGTAACCCCAGTGCTTAGAAGACTGAGGCAACAAGGAAGCGAGTTCAGGCCACGCCGGACTCCGCAGGCACACCTGTCTCAAATGAATGAATGCTAAATACACACATATGTACATACATACATAAATGTACATACATAAAAATGGAAGAAATGCAGGCGACAAGAAGCAAAAAAGAGGTTGTAGCAAATAAAATAATTCATACAATGACAATATTTAAGCACTTGAAATTTAGGTAATTTAATTGGAGAATAAAATAGTACTTAAACCATAAACTAACACTAAGATCAGTGTGTACACAGACGGTATAGAGAATAAATGAGTTAGCTGTGAAACTGATTCATTTCCCTGGAAAATGTGCTTGAAATAACGTACCAGAAAAAATGACACTAAGAGGCAACGCATGGAGTTGAAACCCAGTAATGAAGAACACGTAACAGTTACTGTGATCTACAGCATCTTTGGGGAGGACAGTTACACAGAGGGACCCTACAGAGAAATGTGATTGTCTACCACCGAACTTTAATACAAGGAGCAGATACATTGATCACACATGCCAAAATTATGCTATCATCAGTAAGAGAAGAAAAAATGTTCTGCTTGTCATTTTAATGTTAATGTTGCTAGACAAATGTATTTAAAGCTTTTAATTAAAGAAAGTAGGGCATGAGAATTTTGTAGAGGCAGCAACCTTATAAAACATGGAAAAGTTCAATGAGTTTAGTTTCCAAGTTTCCTGTGTAAACAGAACATAAACTTTACAACACAATAAATAACAAAATCTTATCAAATTTTGAAATGTAGATTTTAAATCTGACAATATTATTGCATATAATAAAATTTAATTAGAATTTAGTTAAGATTTGATATTTAGAATTAGACCAGGGCTAGGGATATAGCCTAGTGGTACAGCGTTTGCCTAGCACACTCAAGGACAGAGATTTGATTCAGTATAGAGAAAAACATTGTTAGAGCAAAAGTAACTAAAGTGAAAGAGTCATCATTTTTATTCAATATCTAACAAATATAAATATTAAATCATATCAATATTAATATAATAAAAATGCAAAATAAGCAATGTACAGGAATGTATGGGTAATAGAAGAAGGCAATCACCAAGCAGTATGCAACTAATTTTATTATCATAATTCCAAGTTCTAATTCAGAGTTTTGATCCAAATTTAGCAAACTTTAAGATAAGGAATGCATCTCTATTTTAATTTTAGTTTTCAAAGAGTATTAATAAAATTTGATACAGTATAAGAAAATTGCAGGGAAATTAACAAATTGAAGATATTTATGTGTTGTCATTCATGTTAAATAAAATTAAAAAGTGCATGTAATGAAATATAAATATAAAATAAATATTAAAAATATTAGATAAATAGCTAAAAGAGCAGAAGTATTAGATAAGTAACTAAAAACTAAGTAGAATTTACCAGAGGAAAGAAAGAGATGAGAGGGGAGTTGTGGCCATCTATTGTACAATTCAAAATTAAAATCTAAACTTCCGTACTTCAAAATGTGCCATATTTGATTATAGGATTTTTACCAAGTTAATTAGGTTAAAAAGGGGTTATTAGGGTAGGTGTTCACCTAATACGACTGGCCTCATCATAAGAAAAGGTAATTTGGACACAGGCAGAGGAAAGACGATGCAAAGTAGGAAAAAGTACCTACAAATCAGTAAGAGAATCCAGTCACAGATCCCTTCCCCACAGGCTGCTTTGAGAGGTAGCGCACCCTCCAACTCTGACTTCTTGCTTCCAGAAATGTGAGGGAACACATATCCATTGTGCGGGTCCCCTCACTTGGGACATCCTGTCAGCGTAGTCCTAGCAAACCACGTTGCAAAAATGGGGAAGTTTAGGTTTTAAAGCTGGCAATTATGATAATGGCACAGTTGCTGTGGGAGGGGTGAGAAGAAAATAAGAGTGACGACAATAGCAAATCTTGACCTTGACTGTCAATGAAAAACAGAGTAGAAATGTAACATTTCAAAATAACGAAGTGAATTACTAACTTCACGTGGAATTATGACAGGTTAACTGCCAGAAATGTTAATGTTAAGCTACAAAGTAGATCCTATCAAAACATCATATTACAATACTTCCAGTATTTATGGTACGGTAATTCACAATAGCTGCAACTAGGAAGTGGCCTGTCTGTATACCAGCAGATGAATGGAGAAAGACATATCACAATATGACAACGGAGAAAGACAATATGACAAAAATAAACTTGAGTCCTTGGCAGGAAAATGGATGCACCTTGAAACCAAACGCCAAGTGAAATAAACCAGACAGGCCTAAGAATTGCATGGTTTCCCTTAGGCAAGAAGATCAAACTATCACTACAATGCAAAATAAAAGACAGACAACAGGCAACCTGGAGACAGATCTTTTGCAGTGAGAAGCGGACCAAGAGGTAGAGGGTGGAGAAAGGGGTAGGTGAGGGATGCAAAAAGAAATGAGATCTGTTATGTACATGTGGGTTTTAATTGAAGTAAAAAGGAAAGATCCATTAAACATGAAAAAAAAATGTCAAGAAACCACGAGTTTGAGAGAGCACATTGGGAAAGGTCCAGGGGGTAAAGATGGATAGAAAAGTGGAATTAGCTAAACAGGTGTAGAAATGACATGGAATTTATAGAAGGTAGTGTAGGGATTGACCTGAGAGTCCTGAGATTTTGTACTTTTATAAACATAAACTCAATGCATAAGCAGATTACTTGGGGTTATTGAAAACTGGAAGGCGTGCTAAGCAATCATTTTATATTTCATGAATATATTATTTACACATATATACCTTGCATGGTATATTTATAGAATATAAATGCTTGCCATTATTTCATTCTAGGCAGCAAATTTCTAGTTAAATTGTTAGCATTATTTTATATTTTATTTTATATATGTTTAAGTTTTTATCAGTATACAATTGACACAAGAAATTAGCCAAATACAACAGACTAGTTATACAGTTTGAATAGAGCACTAAAACTTACTCCTCCAGTGTGACTCTCTCAGTCTGTAATAAAAGCCTTTCTACTCTGTTCTATGAGACTGGCTGTTTTCAGACTCCACATATTAGTGAAATCTTGAATCATTTATGATTTTGTGACTGACTTATTTCACCTAAAATTACATCTTCCCACGAGAGCCATGTTATTGTAAATGGCAGAATCTCCTCTTTCTTAAGGTGTGCAATGTGTGTGTGCGTGTGTGTGTCTGTGTTTATTTTTCCATTCATTTTTACTGATAACTTTTAATGTTTCCATATTTTGACTATTGTGAATTATGCCGAAATATATGTGGAAAATCAGATCTCTCTTCAACACAATAATTGCAGTGATTTTAGGTATATACCCCCAAATGAGTTTGATGAATCATACGGTTACTCCAGTTACAAAAAACTCCATGTGGGTTTCTCAAAATGGTTGCACATTCTCACCAACAGTGTATATCTTTGTCAACACTCATCTTTATTCTTTTTAATAATAGTGATTGTAACAGGTGTGGAGTGATATCTTATGATTTTAATTTATAATTCTCTATTAGATATATTGAACATTTTCCCATTTTTTCCCATTGATGTCTCTTCTTTGAAGCACAAGACAAAGGATGATCAAACAATACGGTGTTTAAACAAATTTATTACAATAAAAGACTTACTACCCTTAATCCTTTTCCGAATACCACCCTCTTGCTTTAAGCACACTTTTCTGATCATTCTTGACATTTTCTGAAGCAACTCTGGAAGTAATCTTTCACAGGTGTCTTTATGAGGTATGGTCAGAAATATGGTGAATCCTGCTGCTGACTATAGGTGACGGGAATAGTAGCCTCATAAAAACATGGTGTGTCCTCGTACATCTTATTGACAGATTTTGGCACTCTGAAACTTCGGGCTTTTCTCCAGGACAAAAATGACCATGAAAGGTAAATCATCTAAACGGATTCAAGACATGAAGACAGCCAAACAAGACAACTAAAGCCATTCACCAAAGAAGATTTCCAAGACTGCTTAAGGAAAAGGTAAGAATAACAAGAAAAGTGTGTCTCAAGCAAGGAAGAGTGTTTTGAGGGGAATTAATGTAAATGTACCTTTTATTGTCATATTGTTTTATTTGCACCTTCACCATGTATTTTGAACATATCTTCAGATGTCTTTTTCCATGTTTGCCTATCTATCAATTAGAGGTGTTTCTCTTTTATTGAGGTGAGTTCCTTATATGTTTTGGATATTAGCCCTTTTATCAGATGTATATTTGCAACTATTTTCTCTCAGTGTGTGGGTTTTCTATGCACTTTGTTGTTTCTTTCCATTAGTGTAAACTTTCTAGTTTCATACAAACTCATTTGCCCATGTTTACTTTTGTTGCTTTTCATACTGGAGATTTGAGTAAATTATTGAGAGTTATGATTTCAACAGGTATTTTCCTCTGTTTTCTTCTAGTATCTTTACAGTTTCAGTCTTTCATTTAATTGGAAAGATACTGAACTAAGAATTGAAAGGATATCCAAATAAAGGAAGCTTATAACTGGGCAAAATGTAGGGCTTTTATTTTTAAAATAAATAGAGCTCTACTTTGCCTGTTTTGGTTAACAAGCATAAAGGTGCTCCACTCAGAACATGATTTATAGGGTTCAGTGACAAAACATATTATTCAAGGCCCTACTTGAACTTAAGGTGATTTATTAGGCTTAGTAGAATACTGGGTTAATGAATCATGGCTATGTAGAATTGTGTAGTCTTTGAAATTAAGGGTAAATATGACAGACCTCTAAAGTGAAGGATATATAATTAATCTAATCTTTAATGACAATTTATGTGCCTGGAATATTTTTATGGTCTGTATTAAATCTTACTTTCATTTTAGGTCTAGTGTTGTTAACAATCAGTCATGATCATATCCTGAAAGAATTATTGAGTGTGGGGAGAGATGAACTAAGGCACTCACCAACTTACTATTGTATTTGTAATTATAATACAATATGCTATGATTATGCAAACAGGAACCACACGAGGTACAACCCATAGCTTTCATAAGCTTGTCTCTTAAAATTTATAGCCGCTTCCCTTGTGCAGCTGTACAGCAACTCTATGAATAATGCACGGATGGTGGCCAACTTTGTAGTACACATGATGAGCTAATTGTAGTTTTGTTCTGTTTATTGCCTTCATTCCCTTATTTGAGAAGGATTTCTCTTTAACAGTAGAAATGCAATGTCATTTAAAATGGATTGAACTGTTACTATTTAGCAAAATATATTGTTGGCATAATTAACCTTGGAAAGAATAGGCAATGAATAAAAAAAGTAAATGACATTTTTCTAATGAAAAATAGGTACAGATTATAAACCACTTTTTGAAAAGATATAAACCACTTATCTGAAAATATACTGTCATCATGCTTTGATAAATGATGTTATTAATTCACTTTCTATTTCTCTAGTTTCTTTAAAACAGATAAAACTTGTGCAGTGATATCCATTAGGATTCTCTACCATTTCATTATTGCATTGTTTTAGAATTTAAAGAATTTGAATTAGCTCTGTGAATATTAAAGATTCCTACCGGGAGAAAGAATTTAAGCACAGCAAGTAACACAGGCAAAATGGATAAAACCCTGCTGGCATTTTCAAACCAGAGCCAGATTCTAGTGAGGATATTAGCACCAAATTGTCTAATTCGCACTTCTAAATATGATGCCAAATACTCACTTGTCTTGGTCTTTGTAAAACTTATTTGTGCCTCTGTTATATTTTGAGAAGATTAATTAAGCTTATGTTTGTGAAGTACTTCTTTATATTACAATGATTTGTGAATAGTTTATGAAAGTTCACTGAAGAAAAAACCAAGGGAAAACTGAGTTGGGGAGATAAATCTGCTGTTTATCAAATATCAGAAAAATACAATAATTTAAATAACAAAAGATCCTTAATAAATATTGTGACATTATGACACTGAGTTAGTGGCATTCAAATTACGCAGTATAAGAATACACTAACTCACCTGCCAAAAAAGGCAAGGAATACTGTGGATTCAATGTAGTCTCATCTGGATTCTCAAGTGACATTGTTAAGAGTTCATTCTGCCTCAGATTCCTCTCTTTCAATGTCAGATGAAGACAGCTGCTTCATTATGTTGAAAGACATGCACCACAAATTTCAGACTTGCGCCTTATCATATGGACAAGCATTATAATATCTCTTGAATATTTCCAGAGATACACAGTACATTCCACATGCAAGAAACTCATATTAATGCATGCAAAATAAGACATGTAGTTATGAAATAATGTAAAGTAAAATGAAACATAATTTCATGACAAAATATGTTATGCAAAGAATTAGCACCATTGAGACTCGAAGGAGAGAAAGACCTGCTGGAAAGACTTTGTTTCATGAAGCCCTCGTCTGGAAGGTAACCTAGGACAGGGCACCGTCTGTGTGAAAACTCCCTCCCTCCTTTCTCACAACTCTGGTACCTAGCAAATAGTCTACATTCAGAGCTTGTCTTCCTCTCCAAAATCTTGCATCTATTCGTTGAATTATGTGTTGTGTCCCTTTTGTATTTAACAAATTATCCTCTTTCCTTGAAAACAACCTCACTGCTTTAACCATATCATAAAACTTTCTAAATAATTTATATTTGATTCAGATCAAATCATTTGTATCTTGATTTCAAACTCTAATCCCCCTCCCCAGACTAAACAGTGAATAACCACAGTAACTGATCAAATACCATTTGTGCTACTCCTGTCTTTTGTCCAATACTCAATGGGATCATTTATAAAATATATTTTAAATTGATATTTTTAAATAAAACACAATAATCACTAAGAAATATTTGTTTTTTCTTTTGATACCTACATTAAAATAAAATCTTCAATCTTATCAATAGAATTCATACACTATGAAAATTAAGAGCTATTTCTACATGAGAGCTGTACATATTTTTCCTGAAATTGGTTTCTGACTAGTGCTAATTTGCTGATGGTAGCAACTTAATAAGAATCTCTGGTGTACAAATATTTTATTTGCTCCACTTGAGGAATAACTGAATTTATATATTTATATTTGTTGGCAAATAATACTTGCCAACTGAAACCATAATGAAATGGATATTTAATGAAAAGTACACACTGTGATACTTTTTTAAAAATCCATCACCACTTTCAAGTACTTTTCACAGTTTTTACTATTTTTTTGAGTCTGAAATGAATATAGTACATTAAAACCCACCAATTGTTACTTCCTTCTTAGGATAAAATGTCCAGTGTTTACATTAAAACATTCATAAAATTTATTATTATTATAACATATAGCTTTTCTGGTAGGAAATAGGGGACTTTGCTCGCCCAATTACTGTGAATTTTGTTTTGTCTCAAAACTCATCAGTCATTATAATCCACATCGTATTCAAAGAGCTCTTTCATTGGAACATGCTGCTTATAGGAGGGTATCAGACCTCATGTGTCATAAATGCTACTTGGCTACACTTGCCACAGTGAATAAAGCAAAATTTAGGCATTGGGAGTAAAGTCATTTCCAATATTAATAAAATGTGGTAAAGGTACCACAGGATCTACTGTCGGGGCCAGACCCAGAAAATAAGCTATACATTTTCAATTATCTCCATACCTAACTGAACAGACTGATGTTATGAACTACTTAAAACTTTTCCTAGGGTATTATACTCCTAAATGCTGTTAGTGTCATTTCAAGAGCAAATACTGTTTTTCTGTTTGTTTGTTTTGCAGTACCAGGGATTGAACTCAGGACCTTGCATTTGCCAGGCAGATGCTTATTCCACTGAGCTATATCCCCAGCCCACAGTGTTTTACACAGAGACTTTGAAAAACTTCTCTGACTCTGTATATCTCAGACTTCTGATTCTTTCATTTTATTTCCACAGCTTTATCTCTTATGACTCTTTTTGGGGTAATTGCCCAAAAGGCCCAATTTACAATGTTTTGTTTAATGTTAGAAATTATAATCTTTCAAATGTTTCAAATTAATTTTTTAATTAGGAAATACACAGTATCTTTTCGATTAATGTTTCACTGCCATCAAGGAGCTGGCTGGATCTGATATTGCAGGAAGTCAGATTATATTCTGATAATCTCCTTAGTCATGAAACTCTATTTATATGCGTTTCAGAAAGGTGTATGATTCTCAGGCAGTGTGACAGCTGTGCCTGATCATGTCACTTGGTTGTCTTGGTGTCCCCCAGGGCACTGGCAGAGCTCGCTTCTAGGTGTGTCTGACGGGTCATGGAGGTGGGACACTGGACTCTGTGCGTGCGTCCTGGCCCGGACAAGATCTAAGCCTTTTGCTCATCTTCACCCTTTCCCTATGAAGTTTGTCCCTTGGAGTCAGCTAGCCCTGGACCAAATCCCCTGAAACCATGAGCCAAAGCAGCCCTCTCCTTTAGATTATGTCTCAGCTACAGGACACCTAACTGATACAGTCATTTGTGTTATTGCTGCGTGAAGTATTCTAAGAACAAGTAGAGAAAAAAGAATGCAAAGTGAAATAAGTATTTGACACAAACTCCATAACAAAAATGTTTTAACTTAACTATCCAACTTTTTCTTTCACTGTCTTGGCCTTTCAGAATTTTAACGACATATTTTAAGTAGAAAATATTCTTTAAGCTTATTCTGTAATTTATTGAAAATTCAGCCTTGCTCCTATTTTCCAATTTCTTCTGCTGTAAATTATGGATAGCAGTTTTCTTCTTGAAAGTAACTGTAGCCTAGCTTTGCATGGCAGTAAATACATGGCACTGATCATTTATCAAACTGCTCTTATATTTATGATTATTTGAAGGAATTTGACAATAAATTAATTTGAAATTTGAATATACAGGGGTTTTCTGCATTTGTTTAAGCACAAGAAATAAGTAGTAAAGGACTGTTAAGAAGTCATTTGAGTTGTGCGACCTAGGATGATTTAGATTTACAGGGTCTGCGCTTGCTCTACTTGCAAGTACAAAAAGTTATCATAAACGGTGTAGATGAATTTTCTTCAGGTGAACAATGGAGCCAAACATTTAAGTATTTATCTCTTAGGGAAGCTTCATACTAAATCATGTATTATGAAAAAATTCAGAATAACTCAACTCTTTAATGATTCAAATATGACAAGCAGGAAAAATGATAAGGAATTGTTAAACTTAGAACACAGGTTATTAAAAATGTTGAGCCAGCTAATTAATTTCAATTTAATTAGGGCCAAATAATTTCAGCAACTTAATCATGGATCTTACTTTACATATAAATCATTATTAATGTATAAATGCAGGTTTTATATTCATGACATGAAAAATAATTTTTAAATACATAAAAAACATAGTCTTTGTGAAGGTTTGCATAATCAGTTCACACAAAAGTCTTATTAAATTTTATTTACCATGTTGAATATTAGCTCATGACATAAATGCAAAATCTTTAAAACCAAAGCAGGAATTACTTGAAAATTGCCATATTTTCAAAAGTTTAGCAAAATCAAAACCCAGGTAACCAGTCTAGAAAAGAATGCTTCTATAACCTATTTCATATCTGGATTAGATCATCTAAGTTATAACACTGAAAATTATTAGGGTAAAATAGTAATTTTTGTATCTGTTAATCACTTACACAAAAGTTGTAACACAAAAGTTGTAATAAATAGCGTTTGAATTGTTAAAATATCTAGTGTTAAATCTGTCCATTTCTCTTTGCAGGTCCACTGTACAATTGAGACAAAAATAATAGATTTACAGAGATAGTACATAAATGCATGTGCCTTGGCAAATTTATATTTGTATTTTTAAGGTTTATTTTGAGGTAAAATATCATCTGTAGGTTTTACTCAATTGATTGAAAAACAAATTGTAACTAGTCATTATTGATATCAGTATAGTATATCATATTATCATATTATCAGTATAGCATCATATTAAAACAAGAAAAAAATTTCAATAAGTATGGCTCAATATTTACATAAGGTTTTAATCTCATTATTGCGCCTCTTGTTTTCACCATTTAAAAAATTTTGTATCTAGGGTATCATGACTTTTTATGAAATTGTAGAAAAATTTGCATGTTTAATATGTAAATTCCATTATTTAACTAATTATAAATGTTTTATAAAATTTGGTACATTGCCTAAAATGGAAAAATATTACATTGGAAGGAATAATCTCATATTCAAAAAAAAAGAAAAACTATTCCTCTGTCAGGTGTGGTGGTGCATGCTGTAATCCAAGCACTTGGGAGGTCGAGGCAGGAGGATCATTTTGAGTTCAAGGTCAGCCTGGGCTACAAAGGGAGCTCAAAGCCAGTCTGAACTGCATAGTGAGACCCTGTCTCAAAAAGACAAAAAAAAAAAAATCTGATATTCCAGAAAATGTCCAACTACATCCTCTACGTTGTTACTTCATTATTAAATGAAAGCCATATATTTATTAAGATTCTGAGATTTTAATCCAGACTTAGTAACAATATTTCTCTCTGGAAATTGGGACAGATGTGAAATATGGCTATGGTGCTTTATCCTGTGATTTAAATTCTAACTGCCATATTTTGCTAAATATTAGGTCACCAAAAAATAGATCATTGTTTATGGGAAATATTTTCTGTGCTTCATATACAGTACTCAGTAAATTACAAATATTGGTTTAATAGATAATCTCATCATTTTCAGAATTTCTATATTATGCCTGTCTATAAAATTGAATTTTATAATCATGTATAAAATCAGAAGGGAGAAATTTGCTACTTTTCTTTTGTTTTTTTGAGACAGGACCTCACTACGCAGTTCAGGTCGTACTTGAACTCACTTTGTAGCCCATGCTGAGTTTGAACTCACAGTGATCCTTCTGCCTCAGTCTCTCTAGTGCTAGGATTATAGGACTGTGCCACCACACCCAGCTTTGTTAATTTTTAACATATGGTATTCAGGCAGAATTTTAGCACTGCTAACTTTGCAAAAATTTGTTGGCAGTTTTATAATGCTTTAAAGAGATTATTTCAAAAGTTAAATAGCAGCAACGCAAATAGGGATTCATGCAGTTCTTTACATGCTTAACTTCACTATGGGTTTATATCTGTAGATGGTTTATATTTAACAACCTAATAATGTTCGTGCTAATGCTCCTATAATTCTCTTTAACTTGTCCACTCTCATAAGTCTAAAAGCAAATTTTACAACCTTCTCAGCCAATATTTTAATGTAGAAAGCTTCGTGAATACAACATAGTCCACATTTTATTCTTTTTTTTTAGTTTTAAAAGTAAAAGCACAAAAACATATTAACAAACAGACACAAAGTAGCATAAGAAATAGTGCAATCAAAACTGATTTACAGACAAGGTGACAGGGACTCAACAATGGTTGTTGCTTTACCTATTGATGTCTTCGAAGTGTATATTCATGAACACAGATACAGACATGCGAAATTGGTCAGACAATTAATCATCTCAACGACAGGAAAAAAAAGAAAAAGAAACCAGAAAGCACTAACAAAGAGGCACAAAGTAGTACAATGACAGTATGATCAGAATTGAATTATAGACAAAGCAACAGAAAATCAACAGTAGTTGCTGCTTTGCAAATAGATATCTTCAAAGTGTGTGCTCAGGATAACACATACAGACATACAAGATTGATCGATTAACCTGTCATCAACTATTCCTTAGCATTAAGTGATACAATACAATAGTAGATTTTTGAACTATGAAAATTTTAAAAAGCATTACTTCACTAGCAATATGTGTCTTAGAATTATTGTACATTTTTAATTTTAATGAAATTCTACCACTTTAAATAGTTATCTATCAAATATTGTTATGTCATATTTCCAACATTTACTTTAAATTAATCTTACTCTGGAAGTAAAACAAAACATCATAGGCATATTGAATTCAATATTTTATTAATTTCAATGATTAGAGGTTTTGAAATTTTGTAGTTTTATAATATAGACATCTATCTCTTGAGTTACAGTTAACTGGAAACATTTTCATTCTAATAACAAGATAAGTTTACTTATTTTCTTATTTTAAAAATTAAAAAGTGACAAGACAACAATGAAGACAAAACCAAAACAACACAAAAACAACAAAAATGATACATGACCTCAAGGCAAAATTATAGAAATTTACAGTGGTTCCTAAATTACATACTATTATCTTCAGTGAAGTGGCTCAGTCCACTAGACATAAGAATGTAAGATTGATCAAACAATCAAAGAGAGTAACAAGTAAAAAACAATAAAAATAATTTTTAAAAAATATCAGAAATGATGCACAGCTTCACCATACAAAATGGATGGAGTTCAACAATGATTCTTAAATTGCATATTGTTTTCAGATCAATTAACAAATGATTTTTTTATATATTATGAAATTTACTTTGTGTTTCACTGAATATAAATATGAGGCTAGAAATAATAGTTATTACATTGTTGATTCTCATTGTATTCAGTATTAATCCCTTTATTATTTTGCACCTTCTTTTATCTTGATATTTTTCTGGCCTTTTCATATATTTTTAAATTGACCACTTAGTTTACTAATTATCGTTATTCTCAGTGTTCATCTTTTACATTATACTTATAACTGAGTTTTGTTCAAAATGGCAGTTTTAATGGCTGATGTAGGTTTCACCCCACTAACTTTCAGAAATTCAAAACAGAAGGAACACTTTCTGAGTAATCAGAAAAAATTGCTGTAAAATATTTACTTAAGTCTATCAAATATTACATTTGGCTTCACTTATTTCATTGTTTCCATGACTTTGCCCATAACATGTTTTTGTTAAAATATTCTATACATATGATGTTTGTTTGATATGATTTTTTTTATTTTGTGATTTCCTGTGTGTGTTCCCAGTTATGTGCAAATGGTATGGATGTCTGTTTTTCTTATGTATTTCATGTTCTAGCTGGATTAAAATAGTATTGAAAGTTATTTTTACTACTGTATCCTGTACTCAGGTAAGAGAATGCAGTTGATATGATAGTGTTTAAGTGAAAAAATATTCAATAGCGTTTTCTATTTTTTCGTATTTTTCTGATCCTTGAATAAATGTAGATATCATTTTGGATGTAATAAAAAAAATCCCACAACATTCTTAAAGCAGTGGGACGTGTCAATGATTGATCTGACTTTCAAATGAAGTGAAGAAGCTCTGTGTTTGTCTTTGGGGGAACTGAGATCTGTTTATGGTGGGCGCTTCAAATATGAAATACTACAGACCATCTCCTGAGGGTTTTTTTTTTTTTTTTGGTTAATTTTCTTGTTAGTTTATTTTTTGTTTTATTTTGGGGTTTTTGATGGTTTACAGCTACACTACATGGTTAAACAAGTTTAGCTTAAATATCTGACCAAAAGGATGCCAAATTATGATAGAAAGCTCTCTGTTTATTTTTCTTTAAAGGAAGATTCTTTGGATAGGTTTTCCTCAGGAGCTGGAGCTTTACGTATCTCTCAGACTTCTAAATCTGCCATGCATATTCTTTGTCTTCTTTCTCAGCATAACTTATTTATATAAATGCCATACTTTTGTTCCGTAGTCTGGTGAATTCTCTCAAATAACAAATATGGAGAATCTTTGCACCAAGTATTCACTCAAACATCATGTAATCATCCAGTAGGGCCAATGTTTTCTGACAAAAAAGAACAAAGGAGCTCTAAATATGAAAAAGTGAAACGGATAAAATTGAGACTGAACACAGAAATCAAGAAATGCTCCATCCGTGTCATGGTTTAGGTCCCGACCCGCGGGTAGTCAACGAAGGCTCTAGAGAGGGGGAGTGGGATTAAAGGGAGACAAGAGAGACACAAGAAATGGAGGCAAGACAAAATTCGGATCAAGCCTCATTTATTGAGCAGAAGTCTCAGGTTCATATACAGTGCAGGAATGGGGATTGACGTCAATGGGTAACCAGGCAACGGAGGGAGGTCCAGACATCACGCAAGGGTGGTCAGAGCATCAGGCGATATTACATCATTACAGGAAGTTGACCATATATAGAGATCTATTATATAATTACAGGAAACTAACCATACATGGAAACTACAGGAAACTGACCATATATGGAAACTGAAACTAAATTCTCAAGATGGCTGGTGGTTTACAAAATGGATGCAGACCGCAGGTTTCTCAGTGGTTTCCCACAGGTTTAGACTTGTGGTATCGCTGAAAAGTGAGCGAATTGCTCAGAGACCTTTTGGACAATATCAAGGAAACAAATGTATGGTTTTTGAAGTACAGCTATTAGAGGAAGAGAAGAGACAAACCAAACCAAAAGGAGGAGGAATGCTCACTAAAAATTCCCCAAATGTTTTTAAAATCATCTTACCATAAAACTCTTAAAGTTATTCCTCCTACTTAACAGATTTACTCCTTGTTTGAGTAGTATCTCTCCCAAATCCCTATCTTTCTTATTCTCTGTTGACCATGATTCTGTAACAGAATCCTATGAAATCAAAGTTGGTAGATTTCACGTGTGAGTTCTTATAGTATTTGTTTTTATGTTTTGGGAGTATTTTAGCATAAATGCCTCCAGGTCCATTGATATCAAAATGGCAGAAACTCCTTCCTTTTATTGCTGAGTAATATTCCACTGTACATACACTATATTTTCTTTTCCATCCATTCATTAAAGGACAACTACGTTGACTCAATATACTGGCTCCTGTTAATTATTCTGAAATAAATGGGAGTGCAGATAGCTTTTCAAAATATTGTTTTTATAGGCTTTGGATATATATTCAGTAGTTGGATTGCTTGATCATATAGTACTTTCATTTTGAATTTTTTAAAAACCTTCCATACTTTTTCCAAATATTTGTACTAATTGCTACTAAATTCAACTGCATGCAAGCATTTCCATATCTACATATCTGCCTTGGTTACTTTTTCTCCTTGATGAGACAAAATACACTACCCCCTAAATTAAGGAAGGAAAGGTTTATTACCTCACAGTTTGTGGTTACAGTCCGTCATCAGCTGGCTCTAAGGCAGGGTGGCATGGCACAGGGGCAACACTTTAAGGTGACAGAAAACAGCAAAAGCAACAAGAGCAAAAGGTGGGGAGCAAGTCTCTCACTCCCTTAGAGTGTGAGAAATCTACCCTACACTAGAGTGGATGTAGCGTTCACAGCATCTCTATGTCCTCATCTTGCCCAAGAGGAGGATGTTTACAAAGTATGGGTGCTGTCCCTCCTACTGAGCTGCTTAGTTACATTTGTAAACTTCTCAAGTTGACAGAATGTATCAACCACTATGATCCACACCTTGTCAACTTGGCAAGAAGACACATGTCTTCAAACCAGTTTCTAGATTGTCTTGGTTACTTTTTCTCATTGCTGAGACAAAATACCCAACACCCAAAATGAAGGAAGGAAAGGTTTATTTAGCCTACAGTTTGTGGAGGTTTCAGTCCATACTTGGCTGCTTCAGAGGCAGAATGGCATATGGCAGAGGGCAAACTGTTCATGGCAGCAGAGCACAGCAAAACAGCCAGCAAAAGGGAGGAAAGGCTCCAAACAACCTGTCTCCTTCCCCTACCTTGTAAACAGCTTAACCCCACTCAGGGGGCGTGTAGCTCTCACACAGTCTCCATGCCCTCCTCTTCCACAGGCTCAGGATGTGTACAAAGTAAGCACCCTGGCTTCAGGCTGAATCACTCAGCCAAACCTCTAGACTCTCCAAGTTGACACAATGTATCAACCATAACATAGATACAAAGACATGGCTATTCTTATCATTTCACAACTTAAGCATTATAACAGAGGTGTAACAATCCTTAAGAACCAGTATTAATTCAATCAATGCTATACTTCATTAGAACCATAATATTCCAACCCTACCTTCCAAAGGACTCATTCATAATCCTTTATGCAAAATGCATTTAGTTCATCTCTAATAGTTGCCAGTCCTAACAGTTTCAGCATTGCTGAAAAGCCCAAGTCCCAAGTCTCCTTCAAAATGTAAGGCAAACTCTTAGCTGCAAGGCCCTCTACAAATAAAAAGTTAAACACTTACAACATGCAATGGCACAAGATAAACATTTTCATTTCAAAAGTTACAAACAGGCTATAAAAAGGACTAGGACCAAAGCACATCCAAAGTCCAGTAAGGCAAACATTACATCCATAGTTCCCCATGCAGCATCTGAGACAATCTGTGGCAAATTGTGAACTCCAAAGGGATTGAGTAGGTCTTCCCCTGTATCAGTCAGCGTTTACTAGAGAAACAGATATAATACAAGATATACAAATGTGTAAGAACTTACAAGATTGGCTTTTGATGGTCATGACAGAGTTGGATGATGAAGCACACAGTGGGTGTCTGTGTACTGGAGGCTGAAGGGTCCATTCCAAGGCCTGGAATTCACTACAGTGTTCCGTGTAAGTCCCTATCAGGAGGCTGATAGGACTGTGATAGAATGCGGAACAATCTATGCCAGAAGGCTAAAGAATCTGCACTGGAAAGCTGAGGAGTCCCAGGTGGAAACCAAACAGTCTGCACAGAAGCCAGGAGAGGGTAACCAAGCTGAAGGTGAGGACAAGCTCCTTGAAAGAACCAGAAATCTGTCTTTCCTCACTTTCTTATGATATTCAGGGTACTGACCATGAGAGAGTTCCTTTACACTCACAACTCTGTTATTCTGCATAAGCCTAAAGCCAGGATCACTTGGAAGATGCCAAGTTCCACTGTCAGCTGGAGTCAGGCTTTCCTTTCTCATGGTTATAGGGGGTGAGGGCCTGGATTACTGGCCCTTGGAACTCAATTCTGACAAACAAATTATGCTGCTGACATTGTGGAACATGGTTCTCCTCAAAGCAGTCTTTCACTTTCTCAGTTCTCAGGCTGCACAGGGTGGAGACTTGCTGCTTCTTGTGATGCCCTCATAACGTACTTCGTATTCGGCTGTCTCTTCTCAGCAGTAACGATCTCCTCAGCTCTACCTTTGTAGTCCACAGCTTTACTGGAGCTTCCCTTCTGGCCAAACTCACAACATTTTAAATCAGCCTGCTGGGCTCTTTGCTCCTGATTTTCAACATAGATTTGGCTAAAATTCCCCGGCAATAGGCATGCTACCAAGTCAATATCCAACTGCCTTGAAATTTCGCCTGCCAGATTAATTAGTCTACCACCCTTAATCCCAGTCTCAAGCAAAGTTTCTGGACAGGAGCAAAATGCAGATAAACTCTTTGCCAAGCCACAACACACATCGTTTGGTGCCCAACAACCAATACAGTTCTTTCTAACAGAAACCTCCTCAGTCTGCTCTTTACCTGCAGGATCTTTCAGTCTTCTGATCTTCTAAACTTTGTCCAGAATCTCTCATCCAGAGCAGCGTAAGGCATTCTAGTTCTACTCCTTCAGGTAACATCTCCAAACCTTTCAAAATTCTTCCCATAAGCCATGGGAAGGGTGCATGAACCACATGGTCAGGTATAGTAATAGTAATGACCCCCCTTCCATTACCAAATTTTTTCTTGGTTACTTTTTTCCCTTTTCTGAGACAACATAGTTCACCCCAAAAATTAAGGGAGGAAAGGTTTATTTAGCTGTTTGTGGAGGTTTCAGTCCATATTCAGTTGCCTCCAAGGCAGGATGAGGTAGCATAGGGGAAACACTTCAAGGCTGCAGAAGACAACAACAGAAAAGGGGCTGATCAAGGCTCTTTTCACCCTTGTATTGTAAATAAGCTACTCACCCTAGGGTGGGTGTAGCACTCACACCCTCTCTGTGCTCTCCTCTTGCACAGAAGGAGGATGTTTACAAAGTGAGGACCTGGCCCCCTTCTGAGTTGCTTAGTTAAACTTCTAAACTGAAGTTGACGCAATGTAACAACCATTACAATATCCTTGTTAGCAAGTTTTTTCTTGATACCATCCACTCAAATAGGGTTGAAGCAATTTCTCATTGTGCTTCTAACTTGCATTTCCTTGATGATTACTGATGTTTTTTCACATAAGTGTTCACTAGTTTGGGGTTTTATTGGTGAGAATCTACTTGAATCTTTTGCCTATTTTAATCGGGCTATTATTTTTACAAATAAAGTACTTGAATTCCTAGTAGTCTATCAGTATTAACTTCTTATCAGAAGAATATTTCACAAGTATTTTTTCCTGTTTTTCAGGTTATCACTGCTCTCGTTTTCTTTGCTAGATAGATGTTTTTGAGTTTGAAAAAAAATTTGCTCTTGTTTTATCTTGCCTGAATTTTGTAAATATTCCCACAGAAATTGCCCTAAACCAATGTCATGAAAGCTTTCCTCATGTTTTCTTACAATAGTATAATTTTATACTTCACATTTAATTCTTTAATCCACCTTTAGCTTATTTTTGTTTATGCTGTAAAACAAACACCATAATTTCATTTTTTACATTGTACTTTCTCAACTACATTTACTGGAGTCTGTCTTACCCACACTTTGTGTTCTTCACATACTTGGTGAAATCCCATTGACTATACATGTACTGTTTCCTTTCTGGCTCTGTTTTTCATTTACTTGGTCAGCATGTCTGCCTATGCCAGCATTGTGTTGCATTGGTTACAATAGTTGCTTTGTATATTTTGAGAACAAGCAGTAAAATACTTTCCGTTTCATTCATTTTGGTCAAGGTCTCCTGGGTATATAAAATCCTCTCTGGTTCTACAAAATTTTATGGATTATTTTATTGTATGCTTGTGGAAAATAACATTGGAGTTTGTATAGGTCTTTCCTTGAATCTTTGTAACTCTTTGGGTAAAATGAACGTAGGTTGATTTCAGGCTTTCTTTAAAAAAATCAAAAATGGAAAAATATAAATTATATGGTAAAAATGATTTTTTGTATCACATAACTTTTTAATTTTCTGATAGAATCTTTAGGTTTTTCTATACAAAATACTATTTTGTCTGTAAATATGTTCAGCATAACTTGCCTCTTTGAAGTGTACATACCTGTTATTTCTGTTGTCGAACTGTACTGGCTACGACTTCTAGTATGACGTTGACTGGGCATGATGAAAGACAACCTCATTTTGTTCCAGATAATCGAGGAAAATATTTCACCTTTTTCTAAGGGAATATTGTAAGAGCTGTTAGTTTAACAGTTGTGGCCTATATTGTGTTTTATGTGGAATTTATTGAGAATTAATTTTAATTATGAATGAACATTTAACTTTTTCAATATTCTGTTTCTAATTGAAATGATCATATTTGTTTCTCCATTCTGTCAATGTGATCTATCACATATATTGGTTGACATTTGTTCAACTATCATTGTATTCCTGGGATTCATCCTTGCATGCTTACATTGAAATTGTTCATGTACTGTTGAATTCAGTTTCCTAGCATTTGCTGAAAATTTTTCATCATGTCCATTAAAGATATAAATTTGCAGTATTCTCTTTTTAAATGGTCTTACATGGTTTGTAGATCAAGGTAAAGCTAATTCATCAATTGTCTTTAAAAGTATTTTCCCCTCCTCAATTTTCTTCAAATAGTTTGTGAAGAATTGGCATACTGTTTTTCATATTTGGTATTTATCATTTCCTGGGCATTTCTTTGATAGAAGAAATGTTATTACTAGTACATCTGATTACCTGTTGTCTATTGGTTCATAGTTCGTCTTTCTTCATAGTTCAAACTTGATAGATTTTATGTGCCAAAGAATTTATCTGTTTTTTCTAGGGAAATAATTCAGTTTGTTAACATCTAATTGTTTATAATAGAATGTTAGGATATTTTGTATTCCACTGTTGAAATGTAATGTTTTCTTTTCCTTATCTAATTTGTCCTTTTTCTTAGTGTAGCTAAATATTTGTTATTGTTGATTATGTTTTCAAAAGTCAACTGTCAGTCTAATTTTGTTTGCTTTTGTAGCTTCTATTTAATTTCTTTTTCGGTTTGGCCTTTATATTTTTCTTACTTCTGCCATGGTACAGCTGACTTTGTTTTTAATTTTCTAGATCTCTGAAGTAAAACATTACTCATTTGACACCCTTTTTTACTTATCTATACTCATTATTGTTATAAACTTCCTTCTTATAACTTTCTTTTTATTTAACATATCCTAGGTATGTTGTTTTTCCATGTTCTTTTAAGTTAAGAAATTCTAAAATGTCTTTTAATATTGTATATGGACATTGGTGGTTCAGGAACATTTTGTTTATTTTCCCTGCATTTCTGATCTTTTGAAGTTTCTCCTGTTATTAAAGAGAGAGGAGGGTAATGGAAAACACGAGAAACTAAGATGTATCATGTACAGGTACAAATTCTTCTTGAAACATGTGATCATATATATTTCTAAATGGTATCAATAAACTTAATTTTAAATAATTTAATTTTAAACCTTTAAGGTAAGAAAAAGATTTTTGATATGATTTTACTCTTCTTAAATTTGTGAACACTTTGTGGCCTTGAGCAAGCTTCCTGTTGAAAATATTGGTGCATTTTTCATTCTGTTTGTTATATGTTTCAGTTCCAGAATAACTCTTTAACATTTTAGTATAAATCTCTGATAAGTTTGTTGTTCTCCCTTGCAGTTTTCTACATTTCATTGAATTATTTGCTTTATTATGTCAAAGTTCACCAAGCTCCTTGAAAAACTTATTTTAAATTCTTTATCAAACAATCCACGCATTTGCATTTCTTTAGTTTTATTCTTTCTTTCTATTCTCTAGAAAATAGTTTTCCAGTAATTTATCCTCCAAGCAAACAATGATTGTTGCGGTTTGATCTCTAATAAACTTCTGCACTGTTGTTCTGAACATAGAAAAATCTCCGGGGCTTGAATGTATGATTATTTTCCGCATCTATTTCCTAATCCAGATCCTGGCCACTAAAAATTCGACAATAGTCTTTCGAGCTCCCATAAGTTTGCCTCATTGTCTTTTTTTAATTAGTGCTCTCAGAATTTTCCTCCACATGGAATTTTTGACAAGTCTCCTACCCCCACACTTCAATGCCTAAAAAGTAAATTACTAAAGAACTTAATAGTTCTTTACTGGAACTTCATTCTCTCAAATTTTGTTCATTTATATTTCAAATATTTTTATTGCTTTTTTTCACATTGTTCTACTTTCTCTCAGTAGGAAAAACCTAGCTCAGTATATTCTATACAGAAGTAAAAGAAAATGATCAGAAAATACTTGAAATGTATTTAACAATCAAATATAAAAGATTACTTATATACATTTCATAAAATCTTAAAAAATTAAATTCACATTCTATTTATTTTGAATTTTTATTTACCTTTTTCAAAATTATATTTGCTATGCAAACGTAATTTTCACATGAAGATTAAAGGATTTTTTTTGAAGCACCTCCATCATGAAGGGAAAACTAGGAAGTGAGATTTTGGCTATAGCTGACAAATGATTTTAAGAAATTATTAATGGAGGAAAATGATACATGATGCATATTAGCAATAAGAAAGTTTTTCTTCAGTTATGATATGTTAGAAAATATAACAATTCACAGATTGGGAAAATGCATTTTACCTCAGAACACATAAATAAATGCATTTATTTTTATGTTGAAGTAATGTGAAAGTAAAGCATAAATGCACCTTTATCTGAATATTCTAAACAATTATAGGATGGAATGAAGCACTTTTAAAAATCTGCATACAACTCTGATTAATTAAAAATATATAAGAAAAACTATAAAATGAGCTCAGTCTAACAAATGCATTTTCCTGGGTTTTTCTTTGTGAATACTTGGGCCTGTAGGCAAGGAAATTAAATTGATGGAAGCAAAACTAATACTATATTCAAACTAGATAAAGATTATTGTAACTATCACTACAATAGAAAAAGTACTGAGAGAAGTGATTGAAACACAAAATTTAAATATGCAACTCCCAAGGAATCTGAAAGTTACAATATACATAGTCTCATAAAAATAACATTTAAAATATCTGATGTTGCTCAATATTTCCATTTTCCTTTTAACCTATGAAATGAAAATAATATTCAGCTTTCATTGTTTGCATAAATAGTAAAAGAGAGAATATATTTGTAAAATCTTAACAGACCTGAAATATGTAAATCACAAATATTATATTTTAAAAGGAACTTACACATAATGTCCTGAAAAGAGTATAATGTATGTTCACTTGCCAGAATATCAAACTTATGAAAACAATTTAAAACGGTGATCAATGTGCGTGGTGTTGTATTTCAAGAAACTCACAGCTTCCTTTGGTAATAAACGAGATAAAAGTCAACCTTATAATATATTTCATTTAAATCTGAACATATTTAATTTAACAACTCAAACTCTAAGGTCAGTCCTACACAGGTTTTCACAGCTGGGAAGTTGGTCTTGTTCATAAATAGATATAAATTAAATAATTCTAACATAAATGGAAGAAAAAATATAATATTTATCAAGTTTTCATTGCAATCTCAGAAAATTAGGTAATTTGCAGAAGATAAAAGTACAAATTACTGCTTACAGAACTGAACACAGTTCTAAAAAGAAATATTCAACAAAGAAACAAAAATACCTGCATTCCTGTTTTCAAACTTATTTTCATACATTGTTTTATCGGCTTTGAGGTTTCTGCCCAGAAGCAGCAATGCCTAGGGAGCAGCGGAAGGTGAACTCTGGCAGAGCCGCGCAGTGGTTTCTTCTCTTTCTACTGCATGTTGAGTCAGTTACATTAGTTATGGAGGTAACAATTGAAGATCTTATACGACTGTAACACACTCTTAGTTACTTTTCTCTTGTTGCTGGGACAAAATACTCAACACCCAAAGTTAAAGGAAGAAAAGATTTATTTAGCTGACAGTTTGTAGAGGTTTCAGGCCATAATCAGTTGGCTCCAAGACAGGTGGTAGCAGAGTGAAGAGCAATTCATGGTAGGCAGAAGGCAGCACGAGCAATGAGACAGAGAGAAAGACAAACAAACAGAGACAGAGAGATGGGGGAGGGACAAAGAGTGAGAGAAAGCGAGTAGAGAGGGAAGGGAAAGGAGGGAGTGAGGGGGAGCAAGGGAGAATCATCTTTCTGCGTCTTTTATATTAGCCAGCCTGCTGGGATTAAGGTGGTGCCAATCAAATCAGTGGACTGATCCTGCGGTTATGCACCTTTAATCACAGCACCTTTAATTCCAGCATTGAACCATGTATGTTAAATGTCTGGTAATGTGTTCAGATACTGAACTCCTTTGAATACATCGTTTGAATTTCAATCATTGCAACATCATCAGCTTCAAATTATTTTCTGAAGGAACAACTGATTTCCTTCTGTCCTTAAAGTATATTACATCAATAGAATGGAGACCACAGTTCAAGTGATTGAAGGAAATACCCCATTCTTACCAAACTGGGGTCAAGTAGATAATGCAAGCATTCTGAAATCTACTCCAGTTTTGGAGGTGACTGTTATGGTTTATACATTGTGTCAACTTGGAGAGTCTAGAGGTTTGGCTGAGACTCAGCCAGAAGCCAGGGTGCTTACCTTGTATACATCCTGAATCTGTGGAAGCAGAGGACATGGAGGTTATGTGAGTGCTCCGTGCTCCCTGGGTGGGGGGAGCCTGTTTATAAAGTAAGGGGAACAAAAGAGGCTGCTTTGTCACCATTCCACCCTTTCTGCTCTGGTTGTTTCTGCTGTGCTCTGCTGCCGTGAATGAACGTTTGTCCTCTGCCATGTGCCACTCTGCCTCAGAACCAGCCAGGTATGGACTGAGACCTCCACAAACTGTAAGCTAAATAAACCTTTTCTTCCTTCATTTTGGGTCTTGGATATTTTGTCTCAGGAACAAGAAGAAAATAACCAAAACAGTGACCTTGGCACAGTGCTTCTTACTATGAAAGTAAAAGGAACAATACCTTTCTCTTTCATATTTTAAGGGTTCTTAGTAAACATGTTTGATTAGAATATGTGTAGTTCATACCTGTGCATTTATTGCAATGATTCCTCTTAAACTTACGGTTTTAAAAGAAAAATTTTCTAGTATGAATTATTTCCTGTCGAATTCAAATAGCGAACCTAAAAAACTATGATTAAGGAAACATTGATTTATTGTTTAAACATATTCTTATATTTCATTATGTTTAAAATATATAAGAGCTGGGGCTGGGGATATAGCTCAGTGGAATAAGCACCTGCCTAGCAAGCGCAGGGTCCTGAGTTTGATACCCAGTACCACACACACACAATATATATATATATATATATATATATATATATATATATGACCTAAATTAAAACACGTTACATTTTTCCAGAAGAAATTGTTCCCAGAAGAAATTGTTCCCATTATTTCAGATAAGCAGGGTCACATCAAGAAAACTGAGATGTTTATTCAAAGGTTCACTTAGTAACATTTACAAGTGGTGTCAGCCACACTGATAAACTTCCATTATTCTGATAACCAGGAAAAGCCCATCGGAAAGAAGTCCAATACAGAAAGAATATCTGTTTCTGGAATCATTATTTCTCTTCTGTAACTTGATGTTGCCTACTGCAGAACAAAAGAAAGGACTGTGTATTCTGGACTATTGGAAAATATGGAAATTTACCCATTCCAGGTGAGAGTAATACATATTTAATGTTGGATACTACAAATATGTATGAAAAAACAAACCAGGTTATTTGTAATTTATAATGCAGGGCAGTTCTCTCCTTCTTTCAAGGTATTTCAATATCCTTTATTTTACATTTGTGTATAGAGAAGGATGATCATTTTCTGTGTTCTGATTCTAGCTGCTTATTTACAGAACAAAAACTGCACAGAGCTATGTAAAAGAAAAAATTCAATATCTACTCTGTTATTGCTTCTGGTGACTTTTATTTCTTTTTCTTTATACTACAATATTGTTCCTCATGAAACTACAAAGTCTATAAACTATTTGAACAGAAAATGATGAATTTTAGATGCTATTTTTGATATAATATTACATTAATTACATAAATAGTAGTAAATTTAATTTATGTTCTGCTGTTTATCTTTTTAGATATATTACTTTATTATCTCCAAGATACATGGTACAAATCAGATCCTGGCTCTTTAGATAATAGTTTCTTTGAAATGAGAATCCTTGCAATTTTATGTGACTCACATTTGTAACTATATTTCATGAATAAAATGTCTTTAATATAAACTGAAATAATCCCTTGATTCATTTTATACATTTTCTCTTTAAACAGGTATTATTAAGCTCTTCTTCTCCATCATCTCTTACTAAACAACTGACATATTTGGCCCACTGCCAATATCTTTTTAAATAAAATCCTGTCTTTTGGCTTAGTTAATGGAGTCATCAATTGCAAATTAAATAAAATCACACACTTTCTTTAAACATTCCAGTTATGCATCATTACTTGTCTATGAAATTGAAAATCCTTCAAATTACATAAAGGTTTTCAGATTCTGATGGTAACCTTTTCCTGTGCCTGGCTTTACTACAGATATTTAATAAAAAAAAAAATACTTGGAAACCGCCCACAACATTTTTTTTTTTTTTTTTTTTTGCGGTACTGGGGATTGAACTCAGGACCTTGTGCTTACCAGCAGGCACTTATGCCACTGAGCTATATCCCCAGCCCACCCACAACTTCTTGAAAGCTTTATCTCATCTTGGTCCTCAGTACTTTCTGGTTCTGTTTTGCCCCGGTATTGCCAAATTCAGTAGACAGTACTTCCTCATGAAACCATGTGTTTCATTCATCTATTGCTTTATGAAAATCATCCCCAAATATACTAGTGTAAAACAATTAGGGTTTTTATTTTTTCATCTGCAAGCCAGAGGACTGGCAGTTATAACTGTTCACAAGAAAGAATCTTTGCTGCGTTATCTGGTTGCATGGAAACAGACTTGGTGATCCAAGATGGTCATTCAAATGCCTAGCAGTCCCAAGCCCAGGAATAGGCCACATTATACTCCTTTACCTGGCAACTTTAGGATTGAACTCCAAAAAGGCAAAAGGAAACTCACAAACCCCAAATTGTATGCATTGGAGTTAAAAACTTACCTGTTCCTTGCTCTGTTGATCAAGAGGTATCACAGGCAGGTGCAAAATTCAAAAGGTAAGAAAACAGTCCTAAGCTGTGACAAAGAGCTTGCACAGAACACTCCACACAAATCTTACCCTTTACCCACTTACTTCTGTTAGAAATACTTTTATTTTCTGAATGTTCCCTTGTTTTCTGAATTCCCTGAACATTTTCTGAATGTTCCCTATTTTCTGAGTGCATGGAATATCCACTTTAAATTTTTTTCTCTTGAGATAATAATTACAAAGTGTTATGAGAAAATATATTTCTGCACTACGTATAACACACACACACAAATCAATCATATTTCCACTAGATTTTTTAAAGAGAAATATGATTCATTTCAGGTACAAAAACTAATATCAATTCATGGGAATATTATTTCTGTCCCCAATGTGGAGATATACAATGAAATGGTCATTTTAATAAAGATTTTAATAAAACATACTGCATGACTTAATCATGTACCACTTCTTTTCATTTCATGACTAACTTAATATATTGAACTTTTTTTAATTTAAAAAAATAAAAAACTGACAAAACAACAATGAAGACAAAATCAAAACATCAAAAATGAAACACGACCTCAAGACAAATTGATAGAAATTTACAATGGTTGCTGAATTACATACTGTTATCTTCAACGAAGTTTCTCAGTCCATCAGACATAAGGATATAAGGTTGATCAAACAATCAAAGACAGTAACAGGTAAAAACACAATACAAATAATTGTTAAAAATTCACAAGTATATTGGGAAAATCAACCATATTCAAACTTTACTTAATAGAAAATTTTATCTTGTTCTTTTTCTCTGTATACTTTTTCTTCTCATTTGTCTTTTTGGCTATAACATCTTAGCAAATCATGTTTAAACTGCTTATATATGTTGAACAACTTCAACCAGATATATCATTAGTATTATAATGGAAAATTAGGTTAATGTATAAGAAAATAATCTATGAAATCCTTAATAAATGAAAGATGCACACAATAGGTATCTCACTGATATATTTGCAATAAAGACATCTAATAAAAATGTGATCAAAATATTGCATTTTAAATATCTCCCTGTTGAATTTTTCACAAATTAATTTTTTAACCAACGTTTAACTAGAACAAAAGATGTTAAATAAAGCTAGCAGATACAAGGCTATCCTGCCTCTGCTTATAAAACATCTCCAACTCACTGAAAAATTGCTCTTTTGCTATTTTGTTCTGTCTCTTTAAAAATAATCTATTGTATCTCAAGAATCTTAACATCTGGGGTTCTCAGTGGGGCACTGCCTGTAATGGCTGCACTGAGCACATCTGGCAACAAAACCGTGACAACCAGACACAGGCACCGAGCGAAGCTGTGATAAGCATCTGTGCTGGATTGCCTGTTATGTGTTGTTTATGGATTCTTCTGAGCAGGAGATGCGCAGTTTTGAGTTCTTTTACTAAGAATTCCATCTGGAGGAGCATTACATATTAAAAGGATATAATCTAGTCAGCACCATAGGAAAAATTACCCTCACAGTAACCAGCCTTTATACTGAGAAACACTGTAGTGAGAAAATAGAAGTGATATAACCAGCTTTGCCCATTATGTAGCATTTTTTAAAAATGAGCTCATAACTCACTTGTGTATGTACTGACTTGCACAATGTTGAATATCATGTTTCAAAGAAATGGCATTACTTTTATTCTCAAAGTTTTTTAACTTAGAAATCAAAATTATACCTATTCAAAACTTTTCATGTTAGCAGGAAACCATTATCATTACCATGTTAGTTGATTAAACACATCTTATTATAACATTTTATTTATATTTAATACTGATTCTTGAAAGTAGGTTTATAAAATTTTATTAATACAGTATAAAAACCAATGGTGAATTCCTATCATCCTGTCTAGTGAAACTATGTATTAATCTCTAATATTCTTTTAAATTATTATTTTCTTGTTCTCTTTAATGATATGATCAATCTTCTATTCTTACATCTGGTAATCTGAGCAACTTCGTTGAAGATAACAACATGTAATATAACAACCGCTGTTAATCCCTATCATTTGGTTTGAAATCTGGTATCATTTTTAATGTCCTTGCTTTGTGTTGTTTGTATTTTGCTATTGTTCTTTTTTTGTACTATTGTCTTTTAAAAAGTCTTTATTAATACAAATGAAATATGACTTTAAAAGTGCATTGTTCCTATTTTCCTATTTTTACTTTGACTGAAAAATTGCATGTGCAATTACTTAAATATTAAAAATTTTGTCTACATAGTTAAAACTTCAGGATATATAAATCCATCCTCTTTCTGTCTTGCCCTTAGATGCCAGTAGCACTGCCCTCTGTGTGTACCATTCATAATGTGCCATCCAATGCATTGTCAAATACATTTTGGAGGCCAAAATCACCCTGGCTTAAGAACTAATGAGTTGAATCATGTAAAGCATTATGGTGTGTACCAGTTCTTCCAACACCCTGGGAGTCTGAGGCAGGAGGATCACAAGTTCAGGCCCAGCCTGGGGAACTTAAGTTCACGGTATGGTAGGGAGTTGGCAATGTAACTCAGTGTGAACCCCAAGTAGGGAAATAACAAAACTAAGCAAAAACGTGTTCTACTTTGAATGCCCATCAAACCTTTCAGGAGCACTATTAAGATATTATACGTTCGTGTATGTGCTGAGCGCTAGGGAAATTTCAACAGTTAAAACTGGAGAGACTTTGCCAGAAATCCCATTTATTCACTAGAGACCAAAAAATATTTACACAATATAAGACTATGCTAGCTTTGGGGTAAGGTCTACTTTCAGTTCTCGTGAAAAGTCCTAAGTCCAGTGTCAAAGTGAGGAAACAATCTTCCAGTAAATCAACTACCTGAAAAAAGAAAATTAAATGTTTTAGGGGGAACACTCAGACACAAATATATAATATCTACAATATTCAACACAAAACAGAGTAGGGCATATAAAGGAATAGGTAAATAACACATCTACACACAGAAGAGATAAGTAATAAATAGTGACATAGAGAAGGCAATGATGTTTGGGGTCTTAAACACTCAGGCAGTATTATAAAGAAAACAAAGTGAGTAAATAAATGTGGACTCAGAGAACTAAATAAAACTGTAAAGGAGAACCACGTGGGAATTAACCGAATGATTAATATGAAAAGTCAAAACTAATTAAATGGACCTGCTAGTGGATCAGATACTGAAAAACAGAAGTGTCAGGGGAGAAACTGAAAACAAAGTTTCAGGAACTTCTGGTACGACGTCATGGTACCTAACATACCACACACTCAGAAGCACGTAAGCTAGACACAGCAAACAAAAGGGGGCTCACGGGTGCAGGAAAATGAATTTGAAGGAATAAAAATAGAATTTGTCAAAAATATCAAACTATGAGTAAATGAGACACCAGAGAATTCAATGTAGTAATTGTCAGAACATAAAAAAAGTTGAAAAGGAAATAGAAATAGTCAACACACCAAAAGAAAATGATCTATCACATCTCAATGGAAAGTAATTTAACTGGCATCTTACTTCCATGAGACAAAACGGATGCTAGAAGAAATGAAATTCATTGTTATCTAGATAGGAGTGGAATACTGAGTGAAAATGAGATTTCAGATATTCTGTGGAAATGGTAATAGTTTGTTTATTCATTAGAGTGATGAAGAGGTCAGAATTCATTAAATTGTAAACATCAAATGTATGCATTTTACTAGAAGAAATTCTAGTTTAAAATTATAACAGTAAGAATATGTTAAAGATTATCTTCCTGTGGGAATTATATAAATTTGCCCCCAAATAGGTAAACAATGAATTTTTAATAAATACTCAGACGCAATGAATTTGAATCAATAATCTGCACCATACACATATTTATTCCATATTGATTCATCCTATAGGAGGAAATTTGTAAAATTCAAAGAAAATATATTTGTCACTAAATGATGGAAGTGACAGACAGATTCCAAGCTCGTGTGTACAATGAGCAGTGAACTGCAAGGCGCACCCAACAGACTCTGAAGAGCAGCTGTGTTGAGTGAAGATCACAGAAAAATGTCCCCAGGGCAACCCATATGGACAAAAAGACGGCATGCACAGAAAAGTGCTGGGAAGACAGAGAGTAAAATCACCCTACACAGCACCAAGCATACAGATATGTCAGGCCTTCAAAATATAAAGGATACGCGGTCAGTCCAGCCTTCCACTAAATCTTCAGGTAAAATTGAAAGAAGGGATTGACAGGGTGCTATAGGCATCTTAACATTTCAGTAAATATTAAGCTATTCATAAAAGGATAATCAACTTATATATTATGTATTTTATACTTGGGATTAAAAATAAAAAGGAAAACAATTTCCCTATTTAAATATATAGAGTTTATTTCACTTCTAATTTGTATAAACACTTGGATATATCTCTTCCCTAAGTATTCTTCTTAATCTGTCTCATTCCAATCGTGCTACCTGATGTCTAAACTTAGCTTCAGCATTATCTTTGAGGACTCCTTTTCTTTTAGCTTTCACATCCAGAATTTTAGCACAACCTATAAAGGCTATTTTCCATGCCTAACCTAAGCCATCAATTATTTGTTTCTACTGTCTCAATTATAATTAAATCAGCACAGTTTCTCACTTGAAATTTTGAAGCATATGTGCACATCTGTCAACATATATGTTTTAGTTACCTTCTAATAGCTGAAACACAATACTCTGCATCCACAAGTTTGTATAAGTTTCAGTCCACAGTCAGGTGGCTCCAAAGGCAAGGAGACAAGGCAGAGGGGCGTCAGAAAAGAGCAGCTCGTGGCACAGCCAAGGGCAGCAGAGAGACAGTAAAAGGAGAAGCAGGGAAGAGATAAACGCTTGCAGGCCACACTTCCAGTGACCTCTTTCAGGTCTCACTTCCTAGCAAGTCAGCTGTACTCCTATTAGTGAACTAGTCCACTGGGGGTTATTACACCTCTGTGAGCCAGTCATCTTGCAGGGGTCCTGTCCATGGCTGCATGAAGCTTGGGGGGGTCAGCTAGATATAAACCATAACAATATCCTTTGATAGCTTCATAAAGTTTCCAAGGTATACACAAAACATTAGTAAAATCATGTGGCTTATTTTATAGGAATCATTCTCTAAATATTTGTTGCAGACTTGTCCATGGAGACATTCTGTGAATGACAGAGCCTTTCACTGGTAAATTTGAAAATCCCTTCATCATTTGTAATTCTGCCTAAAGGTTCAAGTGTATGCTCACTTTAGAAAACTCATCCTATTCCATGTTAACGATTTTAATACAGTTTCTTTTAACATGTGATGGAAAGGAAATAACCTCAGAAGGTACTGCTCATTTGTTTTTCATTTTGCAACTTAAGTCACTGATGGACCATGATAAATCCATATTGCTCAATGAATCAGGATGATTCAAAATTTGTGGCTATTGTCACATGGCATTTGATACTACCATGTACATATGTTTGCTTCAGTCATGTGTACTTTGATTAGCTTCCTTGGGCATTTTTTATATTATGTAAATGGACAAACACACCACTAAAATTATACATGAGGAAAGGAAAATCTTTATAAATACTTTAATTCTAACTTTATTGGGACATTATGATATTAACACATTACTTTTGCCCTCTATAATTATGGGAGATGCTCAAAGTGGTGAGCATTAGCTTCCAGACATTTATTAGTATATCCAACTGCTGAAGTGTATGTATGATGGACTCTGTATATATACATATATATATATATATGGTCATCACAATTACACTGTGATGTATATATTACATTCTGATATGATAGATATGTATATATGTGTGTTTTTGTTCAACATTAGTTTAAATAAGGATAATTTTATGATTATTTCCTAAATAATGATAAAGATATTCTTTTTACTTATTCTTATAAAGATAAAAATATTAAATTATTTAAAATGTGGCAGCTATTTTGAAATATGTCAAGTATCCTAATATATTTCATAACATAGTTTATTTGCTTTTCCTATATTAGTTTTAACAAAGTTTATGTTGGATAGAATCACTTTGAATTAATATTTACAAAAACACATAGCAGGTGTGGTGGTGCACCCCCGCCACTCCAGCACTAGGCAGGAGGATGACCATCAGTTTGAGGACAGCCTGGGCTACACTGTGAGTCCAAAGCCAACCTGAACTACATAGTGAGACCTTGTCTCAAAAAAACCCCATATTATGTCTTTTTTAAAACATCTCAGTCCCTATATATTCAGACTTCCTTGTAAGATTGTAGTGAGTAATGAATCATTGGTAATTGAGACTTGTTAATTACAAGGTAGTCTGAAATGTAGTGCATATGGTGTTGGTGTACCATTACATAGATTGCCATACCACCACTACATAATAAGGTGGCATAGGGTCCACTTATTGTAAAAAAATTGTATAAAAACTAGTTTATAATGAAGGGACGTAATTTATTATTCAGTTAACCATAGTATGCATTCATGTAAATGCCAGATTCTAATTAAATGTGCAGGAATACAGATTTATTATTACTAATGGTCATAATCAGTAACTGTGATGACTATTAAATGCAGTTGAACAGAAGCAATGAAGCCAGCTTGAAGCAGCAAAGGTACACTCCGAATGCAAACCTCCGAGACTGTGATCACAGCCTGGCCGACTTGGGGCCCACCACCATTTCCATTGCCACCGGCACTGCCCATTTCAGAAACTTGAAAAACAAAAGGCTTCACCTTTCTTCTTGTGGTTTATTCTGCTATCAGTTCTATCTCTGTGAGGACCGAGGACATGCAATTTCATAAATGTAACTTGCCATTTACCTGCTGTAGTACTAGGGAGAGTACATGCAGTTGACAAAAACCTGGCTCCTTTCAGCACAGTAGCACAGGAGTAATACTAATAGTTCTTTCTTGGAAATTCAGTTTGACTTTAAACACACTGCTTAAAATTGCACCTCATATTACAAAGATTCTGTCCTATGTTAACTTTAAGTAGGAGCAGAATTAGACACCCATTAATTATACTAGTTACAAATGAGACCAGGTCAATCAGATATGTTTGCTTACTATAATAAATACACAAAGTAGAAATAACCTACAAATCATCTCATAGTTTGGATATAAAATTTTTCAATGTGGAAACTAAAGAATTGTATTGAGAAAATTTATCATTTTGAGAGTTGCTAAGGTAGTCCAAGCTATCGCCATGTGCTAAGAATAACAGAGCAAATATACACATGCATTCTTTGGACTGGATAATTAACCCATAAAGAAGATGTGATTGACTCAGTAGATGGTCCAAGCCCATGCAAGTGCATCAAGAAGAGGTCAGGGTTTTTTTTTTTTTTTTGTCACATAACCCCAATGTAGAAAACACTGTATCTCATCATCTTTTCATCTGGTCAGTATGTTATTACAGCTTGTGTCTAGATGCTCCACCCCCCAAATCCTCATGCAGTCCTAGGTGGAGTTTTGGGAAGTGGCTGCATCAAGTGTATGACTCTGGGATTAAGGAAGTGATGACGTTATGGACTCAGAGGGCAATGTCAGGACGAAGGCTGCCCCACCCTAAGTGTGAGAGGACAGGTAGCCTGGGTAGAATGTACAGCGACGGTGCTGTCACTTGCTACTTCCTTACTACTTTGCTGCTCAGCTAAACCCCCCTTCCACCCACCATGAACTCGTTCTTCTCTGCAGTGCCACTGCTGTGCCATCCTGCCTTGGAGCCAGGCAACTATAAACTGAAAACTCTACAAACAGTGAGCAGCAACACACCTTTCCTCCTTTAGCTTTGGGTGTTGAGTATTTTGTCTCAGCAATGAAAACAGTGAATAAAACATAAATTGATGGCAGGAATGCGGTCAGTGCTTTGAATGTACCTGACTGTACATCTAGGAGCCTTTGGATCTGGCTTGTAGGAAGAGTCTGGAAAGATTTTGACATACTGACTGAAGAATCAGCCTTGGAAAGTCTTAAATTGTACTTGATGGTAGATTCAGGTCAGAGCTCAGAACAGCAGCATACTGATACAACTGCTGCTGGTAAAAACCAGGCACAGGACGCTTCTACTAGGAAGAAGGCCTTCAGAAGGAGTGCAGATGACGTGTATTATGACTAGGCTGAAAATATGCCTGCAATTTGCTCTTCTCCAGAGAATTTGCCTGAGACTGAGACTAAAGGCGGTTGACTAGTTTATCTTGCAGAAGAAATTTCAAGGCAGTCTGATGTTGAGGTAATCGCATTGCTCCCTCTGTGGATTTTAGCCAGATTTATTTTGAGAATCAAGAGCAAGGAGCCCAGCAAAATGCAAAATGCTTAGTTTGACCAGAATGGAAGCTCCAGTAAAGTTGTGGACTGTGCAGATGGAGCAGAGAATTTTTTTCTTAAAAGGAAGATCATAGAACAGGTCATCACAAGAACCATCAGGACTCTGCACTGGGCAGCCTGAAAATTGCAAAGACCTTGCTCTGAGAAAAGACTCCCAGTGTATCACGTTCTTGGATAGAATATACAGGACAAAAGAAGGCTGCTGTGGCCACTCCCTGATTCCCTGGTACTTCGCCACTTTGCCTTTTGCTTGCCATGAACTGTTTCTCCTCTTTAGTGTCCCTCTGCCATTGCACCCTGCCTGGGACCCAGCCAGCTATAAACTGAAAACTCTACAAAATGTGAGTCACAATAAAGCTTTCCTCTTTTACCTTTTGGTATCACATACTCTGTGTCAGATAGGAGAAATGTAACCAGCACATATATATGTGAAGAACTTTACTATTTTTTTCTTTTCAAAAAAAACATTATTCTTGGACATAGTTTTGTAATTCTTTCTTTCCATTTAATGCGGTTCAGATATTTACCACTGAATTGAGTCTGACCTCTACTATCATCCACCTTTGCCACGACACTTGTTTCTACTTGCTGTCCATTATGCAGTCTGTTTCTGGGTGTATTTCTCATCCTAAATATCATGCCTTTTATTTAGCATAACAGGAATCAGACAATTTTCCAAGGAATAGAATTGAATTCCACATATTGTTTGGGGGAAAAAAATGCACATATTAAATTCTAGTAATAAAAACGTTACTATGCAAATGCATTTTAACATAGGAAAATAATGAATTTAACATTCATAAATTGTCATCTTAAATATGATAATTTAGATGTTCTTGGAGATCAGTCTTTTCTATAAATTACTGCATATTGAAAAATGAAACTAAGAGTATATATTCAAGTCTTCATCATTTTGTTCTTCTACCTTGATACTTATTTTGTATATGTTTTTTGTGTGTGCATTTACTGGAAAAAAAGTTTTTCAAAGTAAAAGACAGACTTCTAAAGCTTAACATAGACTTGTACTTTTTAAAGAAAATTAAGTTAGCTTCAAATTCAAAGCTGAAGCTATTCATGTGTTTTTATTTGCTTTATGGTCTGTCTTGATACTAAGCCTCTTGATTCAACTTTGAATTTAACAACAATTAAAGGCCTTTCACTTTCTGGAAATATAAAATTGGAAATGGCCATTTAGTCAAACTTCTGTTAGGAGTCCATCTTCTAGTATTACGTGAGTATTATATTTTCCACACTGTGATGGAAAAGACAACTAATACAAGATGTGTTTGTTGATATAGTTCTTAATAATATAAAAACATACATATTAATGAACATCATTTTAGTTTAAACCAATTTAAGAATATACTATATTACTAAAATTCAAATTGGTAATTTACAAAGGAGGGTTTACTATAGTACAATGACCCATCATCTCTGAGATGTTTCCTCCTACCGTCACCGTTTCAAGGAAAAGAAATAATTTGTGCTATCTCATGCCAGTCAACGCTACAGGGCCTTCAGGGCAGTGGCTGAGATTACAAACCACAACACTGGCCTCATTTGTGCTTTCGTTGCTGCTCTTCCCCACTCGCTCTCTTAAAACATGTTATCCCATAATTATGATGCAAAGACGAAACAGAATTTTAAAAATAGAAAGCAATGTATTTAGATCCCTATAATATATAACAAAGGCATATTAAAATGTAAATTAAAATTAAATCTTAAAAAGCTGTTTTGAGTTAAATAAAGTTGTACAAAAATTCAACGAATATCTTTTTACCAGTAATTTGGACTATGAGTTAAAGCGGTCATGGAACAGAAAATTTTTAAAGTGGTTATATGTTGTAGTCTCACAACAGGGAGTGTTAACTTAGTGTTACACTGTTCACCTAACAAGTGTATATCTATTATAGTATTTACAAGATATCATAACGGTACATTTTCTCAATGACAAAGTTTCTATAGCTGAAATGTTTTAGAAAGTTTGAAAAATTTGATTAGCATTTGTGATAAGTGATAATCACAGTCATTTTAGAAATTTGCAGATGTATTGAATTTTTTTTTTTTTTTTCGGTACTGGGGATCAAACTCAGGACCCTGCGCCTGCTAGGCAGGCGCTTATTCCACTGAGCTATATCCCCAGCCCCTAGATGTATTGAATTTTGATACCCTTTCCACCATCCCTTCTCCTATGCCCCATTTTCCTGATTCCTTCACGTCCATGAAGTGTGCCTTCCTTTCTCCTACCATCTCTCAGCTCTTTAAATCATTTATGTATTCAGTTTCTCATATTAAAGAAACTTTATAATAGTTAACCTTCTCTGTTGAACTTATTTCACTTAAATTTATATATCAAGTTCCATCCATTTTCTTACAAATGACTCTAATTCATCATTGTTAGTGGCCCAGTAAAACTCTGTTTGATAAATATGCTGTTTTCCATCTACATTAACATTTTGTTCAACATCTAGGATCATGCTGCACGTGGACAGCCAGTTTCCCTGGCACCATTTGCTCTCAGCATATGTTTTAGCCTCTTTGTCAAAGATCAATCTAAAAGTGCATGAGACTGTTTTTGCACCTTCTATTCCTTTGGTCTTCATGTCTATTTTTGTGTCAGTGTTATTTTTTTTTCTTACAGCACCTTCATTAGCATAACTTAAAATATGATGTTTTAATGCCTCATTCTTTGCTCTTTGGCTCAGGATTGCGGAGACTAGTTTGGGTGTCAGAGTATTTAAATTGTAGGATTTCATTTAGATTTTATGATTTTCATTTAAATTTCAGGATTTTTCCTAATTCTATAAAAACTTTTGCTTTCATAGATTTAATAGGAATTGCATTTAATCTATAGATCACTATGGTGTACAGCCATTTAGCTAACATTCATTGAACCTTTTCAGAAACGGGTTGTCTGCATTTTTTAATATCTTCTGCAGTCCTTACTTATATTACTATAATTTCACCTCCTTGGTTAGGTCAATTCCTAGGTATATAATTTTTTGAAGTTGTTGTGAGTGGGTTCACGTTCTAAATTTTTTCTCAAAGTTTTGTTATTAGTATACAGAAATGGCAATGGCTTTTGCCCATTGATTTTGGATTCTGCCGGTTTGCAGAATTTATTAGCTCTAAATTTTTGGCTGGATTGTATGTAGTGAGGGTTCTATGTAAAGAATTATATCCCCTGCATATATAATGTAGCATCCTTTCCTCTCCAAACCCTTTTTTATTCTGTTGTCTGTTCGCTCTTGTTGATACTTTGGGAAGAGAAATGGTGAGAGTGGGCATCCTTGTCTCATCTCTGATTCACAGAGGATGCCTTCTGTACTTCTGTATTTAGAATGATGTTGGCAGTGGTTTGTCATAAATGGCCTTTATCAGTTTCAGGCAAGAACTTTTACACCTGTTTTCTTCATAGTTTTATCTCTGAACAGTGTTAGGTGTTGTCAAATACTTTTTCTGCACCAATTGAGATGATCGTGTTATGTTTTAAAGGATGTAGATAATTTTAAAAGTATAAGAAATATTTAACTAGCAGACTATCTGATCTAACACAGTAAAATGTACTTTAATACTTGATATATGAGGTATGATGTACTTATTCCTCAAACATAATGATAGTCATTAATTTTCTCCACGTGACAAGAACCAATTCATCATTAGAAGGTCATATGTCATTTGTACCTCCCAAAATAAACTCGTTAAGGAGAATCTTTTAATCCAGTGAAGTTTCCGGGTATCCAGTGCTCCACACATCAAAGAGTGGCTGGGGTCTATCCCAGGCCTTCTCATTCTCACAGACAACACGCATGTAGCTTTGCTACATGCTGATGGTACGCACATAGCTTAGCATCTGAAAAATCAGTCTGTATAGAAATTTTTGTTAAAGTTCATCTCTACTGTGCACCATTCATACTCTCTTACCTTCAGAAGAGCTTAGCAGTTTGGGATTAGAGATTATCCCTCTCTACTTATTTTCATTAGAGTGGGAATGTATAGATATCCAGCTCTGTTGATTATGGGGAATGTGAACTCACTTGTCACAGTAAAAAATCAACAAAGGCACAGTCATATTTGTGCTGTGTATGCTTTAATCTCAAATTCCTTTCATATGTTTTGTGTGCTATGACATAAGCATGCGTGTATTCTCCTTTCAGTGATTGTACTAGGGCAAGGAGACACTTGATTTTACTTCTCGCTTCCCTCATGTTTTACTTGGTTTCTAACATTCAGCAATTTACCTCTGATAATACTCACTTATTTTGTTTCCATCTTTACATTCTTTCTCTTTTAAATGTACCAACCCAAGTCTGGACAGAAGAAAAGTGCAGCCAGATGACATCATCTCAGAGCAGAAATCTTCCGAAATTAAAAATTTCCTGTTTGTGTTTTTCTCTTTTTATCTTATAGATGCATACTGGAATAAGAGCGAGAATATTAGATACAAGAAATAGTCACTACTGGCTGCTATAAATTCTTCAGTATTTAGACTAAAATTATCTTTTTCCCTATTAAATACTGCCTGTTGCATGGAAATGGACTGATCGTATCATGAGAACAGAGGCGCTGTAAAGACTATTTTATTCTAGGAACACACCACACCCTTATAGCTCCTTTCCTCTAAAAAGCCATATTCATGAGTCAGACAAACACTCATTTCTATGTGGGAGTTAAAATTGTAGCAAGAGATAATTTATATTTCCACATACTACATACCTAAAAAATTTCATAGTCTTGGATGCCATATTAATATCTGAGAAGAAAAATATAACTAGAAAATAGTTTCTGTTGTAAAAAATGCTCATGTCAATAAGGAGAACTACATGTCTATGTTGTGTGATTCAAGAAAAAGTAAAATCAATATGTTTCAGTAGTAAAATTGATTTGCAATTGTGCAGAAAATAGAAGAACAAAATATGAAGGATTGTTACTTCTGAAACAATTGCACTGTTTGGGTAGTTTTCTTTTCTATTTCTGAGATAGAAAACAAGAGGTGTACTCCTTAGTAGGAAGTTAAAACATTACTCAAAATTCTTGGCACACACTACCATCAACAGAGCTGAGTTTACCACTATAATTCCAGACAAGTTGTTTCCAATATAGAAGTATCTCAAAGAACAGAGAACACAGGTACTTTAAATCTTAAAAGGTACTGTAAGATATATAATAGGGAAGTACAGTTTCATATGATACTTCACAAAATGTGTCATAAAACACACTTATTCTACAAAATACTTCATAATATTCTTTATAAGTCTTTGGTTTCATAAACAAAATGTGATGTGATAACAAAGAATCCTATTTATCCTGTCTCTCATTCCCAGTTTCTTTTGTATTACTGCCTCCATACAAGGCATAATATATACTATTTAGAGTCATTCTGGACATTTCCAGAATTATTCCACAGATTCTTCTCAGATTCTTTTATCAGAGCAGAGCTATTTTCATTTACAAATCTTTTTAAATTTTTCAATAATATTTTGTACTTTAGAACTCTGGAAATCTCCATGGCAGACATATTTGTTAAGGTGTGCCACTCTCAAATATAATCACAAAGCTCTATTGGAAACCCAGTAATTTTGTACCTACTCATTTACCTTAAATAAATACAGATTTTTGTTCTATATATTGGCTTATTAATACTCATGTAGAAAACTTTCACAGATTTCATTAAAATTCTACAAGGTATTGGGAGTTTTTCTCATGTCTCATATGATATATGATGCCCCATTTATGTTCCATATATACAGATGACTTTCTCTTTATGAGTATTGTTACAGCAAAAATAAAAATAAGGTCAAACTTCTTAGGAGATCAAAGAACTCATTCAGAACAAATGGAGTTTTAATTAACTTTAATTTAGAACCAATTGGAGTGGTCATTGCCCCCCATTCCCTATCAGAGAATGTGGCCCTTAACTGCCTTTGTTCTCACCTTATGTACATTTTTGGTTTCCATGGTAATAGATTAGAATGTTTAGGCCTGGCCACAGTTGTTTACCTTGCACCATGTGAACAGATCAGGCCCTGGCCACAGTGATACATACTTTAACAACTCAGGCAAGGAGAATTCCAGTACAAAGTCAGGACTGCAAAGTTAACTCTTTATAACCCCTCCAGGATGTTTTTCAAGACACATTTTGAGGTTTGTCTATCTTAAAATGATGTGCTAAAAGTCGCCACCTGTGTTTCATATGGCTTTTTCAGATATACTGGTGAAGGTGTGCACTTAATTTTTATCTAAAATAACTTCAGTGGAAGTGACATAATCTGGCTTTCCACTCTGGGCCTTCTCTGATGAAGCGGAGGTAAGTGGGAGTCTGCTTTAGCACACAAGTGTAACAGACACCTTGAGACCATATTGCAAAGTGAAGTAACTCAGACACACAAATTTAAATATCACATGGTTTCCCTTATATGAGAAACAGCATATATAAAATGCAAAATAAGAGACAGTTGAGAGTTCACGCGAGAGACACATATTATAATCCAGATGGACAATGTATCTAAAAGTAAACTTTGATTTAGCATAATTATCTTACATACCTTATATATCATTTGGCCTATTAGTCTTGTTTTCCATGTGTATATATGTTAATTAATTTCATAGGGCCTTATAAAGTAAATAGATGAATCTGACCCCCCAAAAAATAGAACTGAGTGAAGGGAAGGGAACAAAACCCAATGCATAAATGTATAGTTCTCTCCAGTGTTCAGATCTCAGACTCTGAGAAGCAGACTCCATCACCCTGTTTTTCGTCTCAGGTAAGACTGAACTCCAGTTTTCTAGCAAAGATATACCTCATTAACTTTATGCATACCCTTTAGTCTTTCAGGTCCCTTGTGCTTGACTTTTGAGGTTATCACCCACAAAACAGCCACATACAAGTCTTTTCCTGACTCTGTTTTTGGAAGAATTGCTTTGGCTTATCTCCATGGCACTGGAAATAAGCTAATAGGAAGCGATTGCAACTAGTAAGTGATAAGTAGCAGAGAAAGAAAACGCTATATGATGCTAACATTGAAGCTTTGTCTTCAGGGAAGTGCACTTACATGGATTCGCTGTACTTTTGATTATACTTCTTAAAGACATTACAGGAAGTAGACTTCCAGAAATGCCTCAGAAAGGGTCAAGAAGGATGTGATGTGTTCAAATTGGGTGGGGATGTATTTTCAAGCAAGTACATTAACGGCAGCGACTTTTACTGAAATATTTTTTTCATTCAAAAATTCACTGTGTAACCCTGCATTGTATATTTTTCTACTTAGAGAAAAGCACAACTTCATAAAAGATCAAGAGATCAGGGAAATAGTTCAGAGATTAAGATACCCTGATGCTTGCACATGCCGCAACAAGCACTTTGCACTATTATAACTTCAACCTCTTTACTTTTTTTAACAGTCTTACGAAGTCACTAAGATGCCCAAAATTGCAATCTGGGCTCAGAATTGCACTCCCCTCGGGATCACTGAGTTCTGAGGTGGCCGCAGTGCACCGTGCGCTCTTGCTCAGATAATGTCCTTAACTGCAATAAGGGAAATGAAAGATTGCAAGGAAGGAATTAGCTATTTAAAGTTTATAGACGAGGCACTAGACAAGTGTATAGTTTGGGGATATGGACTCTGGGTAAAAACGGATGGACTTGTATATGAAATTTAGGGGACTAAACTTGTGCAGGAGCCAAGCCAGGTATATAACACATACTGGATTGTATAATAATTTTCTTATTGAAGAGTATAAGGAAAATCCAGTGGTAATAATGTGAAACTTCAACTGTGGTAGAAATGACATAAAATGTGAATTTACTTTTTGTAATTTTGCTTAAACTGAAGCTTTTTGGAAGAAAAACTTGTGCAAATTCCTCTTAAGGGATGATTCTGGATTATTCTAAGTATTTCTGAATATATAACTTTAAAAAAATTTATTTCTGTATACTAATTCTAAAACTGTAAATTAAATTCAATTTCAAAAAGCCTAAAGCCATATTTTTGGGTAAATATATATTTGTGCTATTTTAAAATTACTCCACTGTGTTATTATTTCTCAAACAATCATTTTCTGCTTGATAAATTCTGAGAAAAGTTGGAGAGGAATTCTTTCATTTTGAATCAAAATGTTTGATATTTATGTAGGTACTAACTTTAGAATTATTAATTGCAGATAATTGTCAACATCACAGCTTTATAATATTTAAAACAAAATATTTTGTTCTGTTGCTTTTAGCATAATAGTTTAATACAGTGACTACATTTGGTATAAATTATTGATAAACACTGATAGAATGAATGAGAAGACCTGAAATTATTCATTTCATTTGGTATGTTATGAATAGCTAAAATATAGTTTAGAATTTTAAAATGTTACTTTTAAGCTATCACTCAAATGAAATGATGTTTTATTTCTTTTAAGTTTATTTATTATTCATTTTTAAAATAGTGGTGGTGGTAAGGAAGTGAGTCAATAAATTTATTTTGTGTGTAGTAAATCATTACAAGGACACAAATATTCCATCTTTATGTCCTTTGGGAACTTAACACAATTCATTTTCCATTTAATTTAGCAGCAGATGACTCAACATCAACATTTTTGGTAAGTGTACACTAGAAACAGTTTGTTCTTGGCTAAATAGTAATATTTCTTCAAGGTTTTGATTGTTACTTTTAATCATTTTTCATCCATAATACTTTACTAGAAGTATATTTTAGATAGTGTACTCATATACTGTATACTATATATTAGAAATATACTTTATATACTTTATTCATAACACAAACTTTTAAAAAATATTATCTAATTCAAAGACAATCATTTCTTAGAATTATATACTTAAAAGCCATGATGATGTATAATGGCTGAGATCCCTTACTTAATGTTATTGTGTTCATTTAATGACTAAATCAATCACACTGTTTATTGTGGATTTTACACTTCACATATGATGTGCTCATCTGTAGACTGAACACCGCACAGAAGTCACTGAGTATAGTAAGTCCCTGCAGTAAGTGGAAATTTGAGTCCCACACAGAGAAGTGAACAAGAGAGCAAGGATGAAGCACAATATGTTTGAAGAAACAACTGATGGGGATTGTTTGAAGATACTGACACTCAAGAAACTGCAAATCCAAGATGAGAGGTCAAATCAATGCATATATGAACTCTGCAACAGACATGCACTAGAATGCTGCTCAACGATAAAAATGACCCGTTTATCAACTGTCAGAAAGGCAGAAATAATTATAAATTCAGTTTTCTGAGTGTGTAAATCTAAACTACATATTACCAGAATTTTTCATATAAAACTTATAAAAACAAAAGTATGGAAATTAAAGAAATAAAAGCCTTTGCCAGGATTTAGGGGAAGGAGAAGACTGGGTTACTATAACGTTGTACCATGGGGTAATTTCAAGGATAATATTCCCTTTCATATGAAATAACAGTTGTATATACACAATTCATTGCATTACTTCAAACACTACAGAATTTTACACCACATGCACAGTTTTTCCTGAGTAGAAATAGGATACACGGGAAGGAAAACACATAACCTATGACAAAGGAATCTGTTGATATTGAAGATGAACCACATGGTTATCCAGAAGATAGAAGGTGACTTGAGTAAAACTGCAAAAAAACCAGCTTTTTAACTGAATATTGTAAAGGTAAAGACAGACAGAACTTTAAATACACATCTTATTTAGATTGTTAATTTAGTTTGCCTTACAAGGATATATATTAATAATTCTGACTATTAATTTTAACATTATTTATACTTTGATTCTGAAAAAAATATAGTTTGGGAAAATAAAACACTATTCAAAAAAGAGGAAGTGAATCGGCACGTGGCAGGAATGTTAAAATGAATCCTATTTGAGTGGGGTCCAAAATGGCAGTGTGAGTACGTATACACATAGAGAGTAGAGGGTGTAAGTCTGGATGTGTCTTCAGGACCACACACATGCACACGCGTGCGCGCGCGCGCACACACACACACACACACACAATTCTAGACTCTGTGAGCACTAGAAGCAGTGACTTGTCAGTTGCAGAAAGCACTTCTAGTGCTAATTTTCTGGTTCCCAAAGTCTGTTCTCCAGTAAAATAATTCATGTTGCTTAGGGAACTAATTGACTCCAATAGCACAGGGGGAAAACGCAGCATGCTCCTACAGCATTTCATGGGGCCACACGAACCAAAACCATGCTAAGAAAAACAAATTCAGAATAGTAGACACAAAAAAGCCAGAAATCTGAGTCCACATTTGTTAATAATAAGCAGTGCATAAGGAAGGAAGCAAACAAAGTAACACGACTTTATTACGGAGCAATTTTGTTTCAGGGATGCAGAATGAAATCGAAAAGCACCATTAGGAAAACCTAGGAATAATTGCTGCAGGCAAGGCCCACTTACGAATGCTAAGAATAGACGCTGAGTATTTAATTTTCACATACCTGTAAGATACTTCCCCTAAAATGTAGCAAGTTCCAAGGAACATAGTAAACTTACATCCTTGCAGATGCCAATTTAAGCAAGTGATGGACTTCGACATCACTAATGAAGAGAGACATAGTGTGTCCCCAATCTAATGTGATGGAAGACAGCATATAACTCCCAACATTGTCCTTCTAAAATGTTTAATATCAGCTTAAAAATGAGGAAATAACTGGGAAAATTCAAGTTGAGTGATAATTTATTAAATAAGCATCCAGTATATTTCAAAATGCCAAGGTTGAAGAACTAGGACTGTTGAGATTAGAGGAAACTAAGGTAATGTAGAAAATAAATTCAAAAAGGGATTTTAATTTAAACCTAACACAGGATTAAACTGAAAAAATGCTGAAATATGAATAAATATTATAGTGCATAGTAATATGCTAAGGGAAATGTAATTTTTATAGTTTCTCTATTGCTATGTGAAATGCTAACACAAGGAAAGTTTTGAGAAAGTACACAGAGACTTCTTGTACAAGCTGTAAAACCACTTATGAGACAGAGGTTATCTAAATATTAGAGCCATCAAGTGTATATCTTTATGTTTGTCAGAGAATATATAAATCTCATTGAAAATGGGAGACAGAAAAATAAATGAAGTCAAATAACTAGCACATAAATACTAAGGAACACTAACAATAATAGAAAAACTAACCAAATAAATTTTTGTAAAGATTTGATTGTCAGGGAAAGAAAAGGCAAAACTTTTGTGGACATAGATAAAAATATTACGCTAACACTGTACCAGATGTTAAAATAATTGTAAGAAGACATCAATCATTTATTAGAGGATGATACTATTTGGTGATAACTACATGCAAGACGCAACTTCATGTGTACTGTTTTAAAAGGCAGAAAATGTAAGTTAATCAGAACACAAAAAAAAATCTTAATGTTGACCCACATTGCACGCAGATACTTCACTCTCATAAGAAATAAAAATTGAGGAAAAAAAAATAACGAACGTATAGAGTCACATTTTCTGATTGGAAAGACAATATAGCTTCCTAAAAGAAAGATTAAGAGAATATTGTTCTTATACCTAGGAAGGTAGGGATAGTAACCCTTTAATTTAAGAAATAGAGATGAGTGCCAACCCATGATGAATCTGAAGAAAACCTTCATAATAAATGAGCCTAAATCAACATTTCAAATTCATCACATTGTGAGTGATATCAAACTGTTTCATTCTTTTCAGGAAATAGATCACTCCTGCTTGCTTACACATGCTGATAGATCTGCTTCAGCATTGAACAAACACTTGGAGTGCAATTCAAAGTGCTGTATAATGCGAAAAGTTAGAAAGCATGACCTGTCATAATGCAGCAGCCACTTACAAGAAAAAATGTTCAATGGATGGGTACTTAGTGGCTTTTCATATGAATTGATTTTATAAAAAGACTTGCACAGAAGTAAATGTCTTTTAGACCACATTCACAGTTCGGGTGCTCTTGTTTATATAGGATAACTGATTCCTGTTGATGGGAAACAAAATACTAGCTATGTGAACTGTCCTGAAATAACATGCTTTTAAAACTTAGCCTGGCCATGGGTTGCAGATATAGCTCAGTGACACAGTGCCTTCCTGGCCAACACAAGGTCCCAAGTTTGATTCCCAGTATCATATATATATATATATATATATATATATATATATAGTGGCCATAATGTTCCAGAATGTTCAGTTGTTTTTGTTTTTGTTTTTAATTTTTTTATTTTGTTTTTAATTTTCCTCAGTGTAGAGATATAACCAGGAAATGAATCAAATTAAAATAAAAAATTACAGTGGACCAAATAAATGCAGAATGACAATAATTGGGCTTATCTCATAGAATTATCAAAGTGTTCATCTGGGGGTATACAGACATTCATTGTCTGATGACTCAGTTCTGTGTTAACTGTAAGGTAGTGAATTAATGAATGTCCATCAGTGGATGACTGGGTCACTTTTCTTTATTTACATAACTTTTGCATGCAGTACTGCAATGTATAACATTATAAAAATACATCACTGTATTATATGGTAAAATCATCAAAAATTACACTCTTATGTAAACAAGTGATACTGTATAAAAGCAAAAGACATTGAGGCCTCATAAACAAGATGTGCAGCACCATACTGAAAAGGAGACAGGAAGCAAGTCCAAGTGGCAGGTTCCAAACAGAACAGCACCCCTCAGAAATCCAACAGTTGCTAAACAAGTAGATCATTAGAGGGGGAATATCTGTGTCTTCCCAATGAAACAAGAAGATTTGAGTTAGGGGAAGGGAAGAGCAGGAGGATGAGTGTCTTTGGGGTGGCCCTGCATTTTTTTCCACCGCTGAGAGATTAAACCCTGGCATGCCCTCCCACGGAGATATACTCTAGCCCTTTCCTTGGTTTTCATTTTGCGATAGGGCCTCACTAAGGACATGACTTGAAATTGTGCTCTTCCTGCCTCGGCCTCCCAGAGAGTTGCCATTTCAGGTGTTCGTAACACACACTACTTTCCCTTGACTTTTTTCAGTGGTTTTGTGTGAACACAGCCTGCTGCAATATTTATATCAACAATCTGTGGGACCAGGATCGATGGGCACAGATAATTCTTAAAATCATCTCAAAATTCATTCTTTAAAATATTCTGAACATTTTAAAGGACAATGATACTTTAAACACACTCATTAATTATGTTAAATTAACAAATCATTCTCTTTTTGCCTATATTCACTTTATATTTTCCTTGCTTGTCCCATTGAAGTATGTTTTTGTAATTGTCCATCTAAAAATCCTGCTTGATACTACAGACGATCAAAGTTTCCTGTTCCTCGCACCGCTCTATCTTTGCTTTCTGAATTGCTTCCTTTTGGACTGTACCAGGGGAACCAGGCTTCAGGAGGCCAACATAAACAAAAAACATTTAAGATACGGGAAATGCAAAGAGCTGATAGTGCTCCATATAGATGTGAAAAATTCTTTTAGCATGTCACTCTATTAGTATTTTTTTTTTTTTTTTTGGTGGTGGTGGTACTGGGAATCAAATACATGATCTCAGGCTTGTAAGGCAGGCATTGTGCCACTGAGCTATATGCCCAGCTAACATGTCAGCCTAAAAGATATCTGTTCAGTAAAAATAAAGCGTACCTAGGGAATCATCAGGTATTTATAAAAACATTTTGCAAACGGGACTAACAAGAAAAATAATTGAAATGTTGTTTTAGTATTTGAATTAGAAAATGAGGCATTATTAATAGGACTTTGATCTTGTGATAGTCACACTTAATTTTAATATAAACAAATGGCTTTTAGAGAGTAAAGGAGTGTGGAAGGCATATGCCACTTGTCATTTTGTCTTTTGACAATGAATAATGCAAAATAGCAGAGAGATTTAGACAGTACTTTGTTTCAAGAATGATGAAGACGGAAGCTTCTAGTGGAAATGGTATCCTTTTTCACCAAATGGGGTCAAAGAAAATCCAGCAGAGAAGAGACCTCAAGACATTGTGTGAGACCCTGTCTCAAAAGGACAAAACAAAACAAAACAAAACAGCAAAAAACACCTGGCTTGGTGGCACACACCTGTAATCCTACCACTCAGGAGGCTGAGGCAGGAAGATCACTGCAAGTTTGAGACCAGCCTGTGCTACAAAGTGAGTTCAAGTCCAGCCTGAACTGCATTGTGAGACCCTGTCTCAAAAACACAAAAAGAAAATCAAAACAAAAGAAAAAAAAAAAAGACATTCTGCACAGCATCTTAACTCATCACTGCAGGAAAGTATTCAGGTCATGTGTATAAGGCATAGACAGGTATTAGAAGAAGTAAATAAGAGATTTGGAAGGTACTTCAGGTTGAAGAGCTAAAGAAAGCTCAGTTTTGATAAAGGGATTAGACAGACCCATTTACCAAAAACAGGGATCATATTTTCAGGGGTTGGGGATGTCATGGGGTCTGGTTGATCATTATTTCAATTCTGGTGTAGCAAGATAGCTCTGGCAGATGTCCTTGTCATGTAACCTGGTCTCCATGAAATGACTGTTTCAGCTTGGGGCCGTCTGGGTTTTGTGGCAGCTCTGTTGGAAACCAAGTTCAATTTAGGCTCAGGGAATGAGGGACGTCTGGACGCTCAGTGGTGGCTGAATACCTCTATACATTTTTTATCGTAGAGCCCTTAGTCTTGAATGTAAAGGGAGAGGTGGCGGATACAGATATAATGGGATGAAGGTCTTAGTAAGCTTTCCTGAAAACTGCCACTAGAGGGAGCTAAGACTTTGCTGGAAGGACCAATCAGAAGAGGGCTGATAGGCAGCAAATGGCTCCACTGGGTGCCACAGCTAGAGCCCGCGGCGCACCTCCACTAAAACACAGAGAGGAGAAATGGCGGACGAGCTTCGTGACAGGAAAGCCACTTGATGTAGAAAGTGCACTGCCACACCCACGCACACACACACGTGTACACGACTCACACACATACTCACTCATGTATACACATGTGAATATTTCTCTATGTTATTAGACTAAATGTACTGAATTGCTAACTGCACCTTGCGTGGAGGCCTCTTTTCACCAAACCACGCATTCTGGAGATAATTTTTGACGAGAGAAAGAAAACCAAATGTAGCTTGCTTAGGAATCTGCACATAGGCAACAGCGCCCATGTTAACGCTCCTACAGCCTGACACAGCCAACCAGGTCAGGACAAGTTCCTGGGGAAGGGTCCTTCCTGTCACATAATAACAAAGCCTGAAGACAAAGGCCCTCAGGTTTCCCAGCTCTGGCCCCTGCTCTCCCTCCCACAGGGTAGTTTTCTGTCCCCTGCTTCTCTTTCATTCAAATACAGTGTTTCGGTTTTCCCATTTGAACTCCCTATCTTTAATTCCTTACAGTTGCAAAGTTTACAATTCCTAGCTGGCCACAGTGTGCAGGTGCAGTGCTCAACCCCAGATGTGAAAGGGAGAAGAGAAGGGTCGTATAAATTCAGTGTTCATGAACTTTGTGTTGCTGGCTTTTAGACAAAATCTCCCAAAGTGATTAACACGCCTCTATGCAGAGGTGAGCAGTGAACTTATTACTGGCCACTTGGGTTTATATGCACAGGTTAAAAATAACATAAATTTTCAATTTCCATTTTGCAGTGCTGGTTACAATTTGACCCAAAGTTTTAAAGTAGTACAAGAGACCTATACAAAATGAAGGTCAAGCTTTGTTCTGCATCTGTAGGCCCAAGAAAAGAGTTAACTTTTTCTTGGTTTTTGATAGCAAAACCACTTTATAAGATTCTGACTGATGCAGAAGAAAACATAAATCATGCTATTAATGAGCAACAAATCAAGAGCTCAGAAATCTGCCTGTCTTATGTCCTTATGATGGCCTTGGTGCCACTCTTTACCCACAAGAATGGAAGTAGGCCAGTCCCATTTCCAAAATTTTCACTGATTTTCTCTGACCGCTCTGTATATTACTTGCTTGAGCTCAGTGGAAAAAAAAAAAAAAAAAAAAAAACAGACATGGAGGTAACGTAGACAGTAAAATTGGGGCAGATATACACTCCCCTCCAGTCACCTGGACCTGGCAATGCCTCAGAGTCACTCCTCTGACCTCTGCCTCAGGGTGTATTACAGAGGCACACACACACACACACACACACACACACACACACACACACACACACACAAAGACCCTGAGCCTGGCCTGGAAATTTCCCAAACCTTAAACTAGGATGCATGCATGCAAGATTCTCAGGCATAACTGAGAGTTTTTTTTTTTTTTTTAACTGGAGCGAATTGAAGCTTCACGCATAAGGACTGCATCTCACACCTCCAGTTATAATACAGTGAATTATAGAAGGACTTGCACAATACACACATCTCTTATAATTCAACACCCTATCAATCGTGTGTCCATCACATTCTGGAAGACCCAATAGTAGGTGCCCTAGAACCTGGACCCGGTGCAACATTTTAAATCGTAAACCCAGTGCCTTCAGTGTATGTTCCATTTTCCTATCATCACACAAAGTGACAGTGAGTGTACCGTCACCTAATTCAACTGGGTCAGTATTTCTTTACTGTTATGAACTAAGTCCAATTTATTTGTGGTGCACAGAGCCCAACTGGGACTCCATTACCCACAGTAACAAAGATAGCAAAACACATTCTAGAGTAGCAAAGGGTCTCGTGAAGTGAAAATCAAGGCATCTACTGAAAGAATTTTCTCTTTAAGGAGGAGAAACTGTTGGGAAAGTATGTTGTGTTTCGTGTCTTTCAGTTTCCACTCGACTACATAAAATGGGACTTGGGCTCTGGATTCTTGCTTATCAAGAGAAAAATGTCCTTGCCAACCTCTGTCAGATGTATCACCTTGTGTGGGAATATCTTTGCCTGTTTTAAACTCAGTATATGCTTCTTTTCTCTGCTTAAGCTTATAAATCAATGGCCCTCAGGCGTGCCCCTAGCTTCCAATATTTCAAAGAAAGGCCAGGGTCTTTCTGCTTCAGCGTGACAAAGGTGCATGTAGGACAACTGTTCTGCCTCACTTGCCTTCCCAGGGAGACCTGCTAACCCAGAGATCACACGGCTCAATTGAAGATGATCTTGCTCTTTGCTCATTCAAAGTGAAGTGCATTGCTTCATTCAGTGCTTGACTCTGCTGTATTTCTGTTGGTGACTCCAGTAGTAAGGTACAGTGGACAGGAGTATCTAAAATCCTGCCCTGGTATTCATTACTGGTGCCAGATTTTCTGCTCTACAGAGTGTTAAGGTTGAGAGATGTCAGACTGCAATGTAAATCTGATCTCTGTATCTGGGAATAAAGGAAAGAGGTGTCAAACTGCAGTGCAGAGGTGATAGTTTGATCAAGACAACAACAAGACCCACAGAAATAACCTATCAGTGAGTTTCCACTGTTCATAGGAACAGGGCTTCTTCCACTGTGTTCGTGAAGTGCTTGGTCACTGATTAGAAAAAACATGAGAAGCGTGGTCTCAGCAACACTGCGGAGACTCATTCCGATTGTAGCAGTTGGTGTTGCTGGGCTTGGGGTGCTAGAATCTCCTTCCGGATGTGATTTCCAAGTTCTTTCTGTCCTGAACAAAACAATTAGTTAAAAAAGTGTAAATGGTAGCAAATTTTTACATGTATTAAACACAGAGAAAAAACAGGCTCTGCGAGCAAATTGGAGCCAAGTAAAAGTAGGGGAAAGAGGAGAAAAGTGCACACTGCTGGAGAGACGGGGCCGGCACGAAGGGACATGACAATGAGTGCTGTCCTTTTCGTATTTCCCATGCTGGCATCCGGTCTAGGCCATCCTATCAACAACATGCTGGAATTCTCACGAGATTTCCACGTGCAGGCCTTGGGAAGCTCTTTTGCACATATAACCCAGGATTTTGCAACCAACAGGTCACACCTACTTTGCCAGCCAGGCTTTGCCACACTCTGGATCCATGCCTCAGTGGGAGCGTTTTCAATTATTCTCCCCACAGTAGGATCCATCAGATTACGACAATAGACTAGTTTATTTGAGGCTGGCACGCTGGATCACGACCAAAACAACACGGGGATAAGACCAAAACTACAGGGACAAAGGACAAAAGACCAAAAAACTAAACATATCAGGAAGGGGCAGGAAGGGTTTATTAGGCAGCAATTTTAGTACGTTCTTGAGTGGAATGATGATGCTCAGGGAAATGAGATACGTTATGAGACAGACAAGGGTCTTGGGGTTTCTTGAAAATAGGTGATCTGGGAGGATGTGTTCCTACTGTCCGTCAGGTTACCTGTGTGGGTGACTATGTCATAATTCAAGTCACTTACATGTATTTGAAGGTGACCTATGCTGCCAGCTAACACTGTTGCTTCCTTGACATTTAAGGAAGCTCAGTTTAGAGGTGAAAAGTCTAGTAGCACTGGCCAGAAGCATAGATGAAATAAATATGCAGAGATAGGGTACTTTTGGAGCCCTGGGCCCTAACCTTCCCACAATGAATGGTTAGAGGTTGAAAGACAGCCTACAGGGCCCCAAGTCCAAGTAGCATGAAAACACCCTACCTCAAGGAATGAACGCTCTTCTCTCCTCCCCATGCTGTGATTTATCACGTAGATTGGCCCTAAGGTCAATCATGTAACAGACCATACTGACCTTCCCTGGTCCCTACGTGAATTCCTGCATAGATATCATTTTCTTGTCTTTTATCCTTGCATCCTGGGACTATTAGTAAAAAGCCACAGAAGCTTCAGTTTGGAGCTGTATTTATGAGACTGTCTCGTGTTGAGGGGTCTTGGTGAAGAGCAGCCCCTCTGGGCCTTTTTGAACTTTGCATTGAACATTGACTCCAGGTAATATTACATTCTTTGCGCCATGCCAAGGTCATGAACTGTGACAGAAAAAGACAGATCCAGTACCCAATTTACACATTTACTATCTCTCTAAGACCTTTAGGAATTTTGGGGGTGAATTTCCAGGAAGTAAAAAAAGATGTGAGTAAATTCTTTGCCCTGAAGCTTTTGGGAGGTTTGGAGTTGTTTATTTCAGATTTTTGTTTCTGTTTGTTAAGGTGCAATTTTTAAACTTGATAAGAAAGATAACTTCCTGTGTCTCCTTTCTGTTTACTGCTTTTAATTCCTTCCATCCTACATCAAGGGCACCCACAAATTCTAAAGTAGCTGGGACAAGTCTGGGAAGCTGAGCAGATGACAGGGGAGATGTTGGTAATCTTGAGAGACTTTAATATTTTCTGGGCAGAGTCAGTGGGTGATTTTGAATATGAAAGCATGCATAGAAACTTTAAAAGTAGGAAGTCAATGAGAATATGGGATATTTTCAACAATTCCATGACAAATATTTTCAAAATGTACATGAAGTGGACAATTCGTACAGTAAAACTCCCACTCACACATTTCTTTCTCCAAGGAAAGATAGAAAACATGCATATGCATATTCCTATCTATAGGTACACATCGTCCAAAAATGTAAAACCACCCAACTGCATGGCAGATGCCCTCATTGGTGAAATTTGCCATATTCTGAGTAAATAGCATTGATCAAGGGTACCCGTGAAACAAGAAAGCACATTTTCTTTCTTTCCTTCCTTCTTTTTGATAGCGTATTTCTACCCAGTCCCTTTCTCTTTGGTCCTCTTTCCCTGATCTGCTTCTCAGCTGTCGTGAAATCCACACTCTGGCTTCACCATGCTCTTTTGCCATGATCCTCCCACCTTTCAGCCTGGTGACCCCGTAGTGAAATCTCCTAAAGTGCTGGCCAAATTGTACCTTTCCTCCTTCCAGCTGTGGGTCTAGGGTATTTTGGCCAAGCAACGGAAAGCTTCCTCAATCAAGCAAAATTAGCTATCCTGCATACCTACAGCAATTTAACCAGTTGAATTTAGTTATAATATTTTCTGTTCATCAAACTCCATACTCCATACCTACATGACTGCAATAGTGATGTTTGCAAACTTTTTAAAGAAAAAAATCTTAGTAGTTGAGTAAAAATTCTCCAAAATACAGGTGAATATGCATTATTTCCCAAATCTGTCTTTAAAAACAATATTACTTGGTGAATTCTCTGATAAAGTAAGATACAGGAAGCAGAAAGACCTTAAGAAGAAAGGTCTTTCTGCTTCCTGTATCTTACTTTATCACAGAGAAAAGAAAGAGGCAAAAATGTATGCATGTATATATGTATATACATATGTGCCGGAGGGCTAACATGGTTCTACTATTGTATTATGTCACTTAATGCTAAGGAATAGCTGATGACCGGTTATTCGATCAATCTTGTATGTCTGTAAGTGTTATCCTGAGCACACACTTTGAAGATATCAATATGCAATGCAGCAACTATTGTTGGTTTTCTGTTGCTTTGTCTATAATTCAATTCTGATCTTACTGTTATTGTATTACTTTGTGCCTCTTTGCTAATGCTTTCCGGTTTCTTTCTTTTTTTTTTTTTTTCTCTGTTGTTGAGTTGATTAATTGTTTGACCAATTTTGCATGTCTGTATTTGTGTTCATGAATATACACTTCGAAGACATCAATAGGTAAAGCAACAACCATTGTTGAGTCCATGTCACCTTGTCTGTAAATCAGTTTTGATTGTACTATTTCTTATGCTACTTTGTGTCTGTTTGTTAACATGGTTTTTTGCTTTTACTTTTAAAATAAGAAAATATATATATTGACTATTAAATTTTTAAAAATAAAGTTACAAAAAAAAAAAAAGAAGGAGAAAACCTAGTAGCAACTGCTGAGTATTCTTTATCAGCACGGATCCATGAATCCCTTTATAAGTCTGTGAGACTGAAAGCAACCATACATTAATACTTAAAATAACACATAAAGAGATTTGTATTTCACCTCAGGCATATAACATGTTTTTTTGCAAGTCAAATGATTACTCTTAATATGTTAAGAAATTCAGAAGGAAACTTGTAGCATCAGGACAAAACATATAAAAAAGATCTGTTAAATATAGCCCTCGTTGACTGAGCTTCCATTTTAGCCAATGGAAGTTTTAGCCAATTCACTGAAATAATTTAAGGCAAATAACTATTCAATAAAAACTAAATTACATGTTATTGTAAAATTCAAGAATTTAGTGTAAAACTCTGAAAGATTCATAGAAAAGTATTTTGGAAATACTGTGTGAATTTATCAAGGTAAAGGAATGGCTAATCATTTATATTTCTGCAATGAAAAGTTCAGGGAAATTAAAAATATTTCATAGAAGCATCAGAAATAAAAAGGTAAAAATTTTAACAAGATATGCTTACTTCAATAAGAACAAAATAATTAAATTGATAAAATTTTTCTGAGGAAAATTAAACAGATAAGAAGTTACATCAATTTCATAATCATGAAGAGATTGTTTTATATAAATGCTCATCAATATCATAGGTAAACATACTCTCAATTATAATCACAAGCAAATTTATTATAGAGAAATACAATCTGATATTCAATTATACACAGAAAGTCTGAGTATCTAGAAACACAAAATAAAATTAGAAGTCCTAAACTGCTTTATTGCAAGATAGGATCTCCTGTTACATTTATCAAGAGAGTGGGATATTATCATAAATATACACATGAATATAAAAAGGATAAGAAAAACTTTCTGAAACATTCCCGCAATGTATCTTTCATTGTTTCAATTAATTAGAGAAGTCACTTAAAAACTCAGTCTTTTAAAAAATGTCATTGCTGCTGTAACTATATATAAAGGACTTCAATTTTTAATCTTGTTTAAAAAATTTAAATTGGTTCTTATAACAAATATAACAGCTAAAATTATGAAACTATCTTCTAAAAGTTGATCAAGGGGAAGAAAGAGAAACCTGTTGACACTGAACTAGGCACTATTAAATATAAAACAAAAAAAAAACCAGAACATGAAGGTAAATTGAATTGGTGAACATTTAAAATGTTTTGCTATTCAAAAGATACTATGCAGAAACCACTTGACTAGAGTCTCATAAAATATGTGAATATGAAGTGTGTGCGTGTGTGTGTGTGTGTGTGTGTGTGTTGTGCACATGTACACATGAGAGTGTGATAGGGCAAGTGAATTTTGTAAATAACAGTTACAGCTTTGATATGTTAGGACAAACAACAGGATTCAAAGCAGACTAAATATTTGACCTAAGTCTACAAAAAAGTATAAATTTTCATCAACATTTCACATCAAGGAAATGGAAATTAAACCCACAATAAGTAAGCACAGCACATACTACAACTGGTAAAACTAAACAGAATGGCATGACCAAGCTACAGTAATAATTTGGGGGCCAGGGACATAGCTCACTGGCATAAGTGCCTGTCTGGAAAGCCCAAACTCCTGAGTTCGATTCCCAGTATCAAATAACAAATAATTAATAATATTAATATATTAATAATAATAATAAATAATAATAATAACTTGGATCAATTAGACTCATTATGATATAGCGCTATGAAGAACAGTTTGGTTATGTTTTGCAGAGGTAAAATTTTGCAAAACATATAACTTAAAGCACCAATCAACTCCTAGGAATTTAACCAGCATAAAGATGAATAAAACCTTGCAGTCCAGATAATTAATAAGATAAACAATGTTTCATTCTTTATATTCAAAGCCTGAAATGATTCAAGTGGTGGATGAATGCAAAGACAGATTTATCCATTCAATAGAGCACTACTAACTAATTAATAATAATAATAAAAAATAAACTACTACTGTGGACTATATCTGTATCTTCCCTAAAACGTCAATGTGGTGGTTCGCGAGTAGGGGCCTCCGAGACATATTAACGTTCGGACGGTTTTAGTAACCGTAAACTACGAGACAGAGAGCTTAGTTTGTCTCTCGGTTCTTCATTTGGGAGGTCACTAGAGTGAGGCAGATACCTGCAAATCAGAAGGAAGGGCTTCACGAGAACCTGTTTATGTTGATATCTTGATCTCAGACCTCTCCACCTTCAGAACTGTGAGAAATGAACTGTTTTAGAAAGAACTAGTATATGATGATTTGGGATAGTAGCCTACACTGACTTAGACAACTTAGACAACGATTCATGCCTGTGGATGAACCTCAGTAGCATGAGGATAAGTGAAATAAGACAGACGCAAAAGCATCCGCGCAGTTTCATTTCATGTTTTTCTTTCTGTCTTTGTGAGACAGGGTCCCACTATGCAGTTCAGGCTGGCCTTGAGCTCACTTTGTAGCCCAGGTTGGCCTCAAACTCACAACAGTCCTCCTTCCTCAGGCTTCCGATTGGTGGGATTACAGGCGTGATTTAATTTTTGTGAAGTTTGACAAAGAAAAATTTCTACAGAGTAAGATGTGAGGGATCATATTTAGAAGGAGAGATATTACTGAAAAGAAACAATAGGGGTTTTCACTTGATGAAAATAGTCTGTAGCACAATTTGTCAAGATGTTTGCAAGACTATCTACAGTTTTCAAAAACTATTGTATTGTGTAAATATTGTTCAATAATTTTATTATATTTTAAGAAATTGAAGCAATGATTTTTATGTCGAAGCAATGATTTTTAAAAGGACAACTTAAAGAGTTTGCTTGATACATTTTCAATTGTATATGTATTCTGATGTGGAAAACCTGAATCTAGGTGTCCTATGTTAAGCATAACACCATCATAAATTGGGCTTCACAAGGCACATGGATAAGGAATTTCATTTCTTTGGATCCAATGCATTCCAATGTAACATTTTTAGACCTGATCAAATGATTTGTGACAATACCTAGCATTGGGAGAGGTTTTTACAGCTCATGTGAAGAAAAATATAATTCCTAGCTGAAGAAATAGTTCAGAACATTAAATGCAAGAAATAAAACATGAAATTTTAGAAGTCAGGAGAACACATGTAACATAAATGAAGAAAACAGTATCTTAACTAAAATTTTAAGACAAAAGCTACATGAAAATAACATGTCTGCTTAAAGACACTACCTATGGTTAGACAGAGCTAAGTCAAGAAGTAACATGGGGAACTTATCAAGAGGAGATAGAATGGAAACTGTATAAAGGGATGTGTTGTAGGAACTGGAAAGAAGGGCCATAGGAAAGCTTCGAAATATTTCAAGATGTGGATATTTGGATCATGCGCTGCTTTGTTCTTTTGTTGGAGATGATAAAGTAATTTGAGATGTGATTGTCAAATTAGAGCAATGAATTATAATTTTTATGATATAAAACTCATGGTAGAAGAATATTTCTCAAAAATGATCAGTGTCTAAGGTACCTGACAGGCTCTTCTTTCGATGGGACACTTTGTGTAGCGTAGGAGTCCCTGATAGGGTGCCCTTCTGGTGTTATCTGATTCCACATTGGATGGGACAGTGATGACAGGATTGGGTGAATAAATGCAAGAGCCACATATCTTTTGGGGAAAAGCACTACATATACCACTATGCCTAACACATATTTCAAGGAATGGTAAATATTTGTATTATTGGTCACAAATTAATCTTTAATGATAAAAATATGAGTATTCTGTTAGAATGTTTCATCCAGATGTACAAGATAAGCTGTATGTAACTGAATAAATCTTTACTGCCCACTCTACTAATGTAAATTACATTTTATTTTTCTAAAAATTTTTTGCTTTTCAAAAATACCATATAACCATGTTACCAACTCTGTGAGATGAACATTAGGATTCCACTTTTAGAGAGGAAGAATGAAGCACAAATTTTTTTCTTTATTTTTGAAATAGAATCTTGCTATGCAGTTCGGGACAGACTTGAATTTATAATACAGCCCAGTCTGGGCTCAAACCTCCAGTGATCCTCCTGCCTCAGCCTTAGGGGTACTGGGAACTCTGAAAGTATCAGAAATTGTGGCTATAAAAAATAAACGTAATGGCTTTTTTAGGGTACCTCGGAGAGAGGTCACAAGACCAGATATTTAGATTCAAATTATGTTTTCTATCAAATGATTTGTGACAACACCCAGCATTATTAGAGGTTTTTAAAATTCACACAAATAAAAATATATGATTCCTAACTGAAGAAATAGCACTGAATATCAACACCAAGAAATGAAATTTGAAATTTCAGAAGTTAGGAACACAGATTTAGAGAAACTTAGCTAATGGTAAATGTTGGATTATACATACCAAGGGATATAAGCAGTGAATAAAAAGTTCTCAAATTTAAAGAATTTTCACACACACCTATTGGATAAAACAATACAATGAAACAAAAATTTTCATTATTAGAGGATTAGTGAATTATGTGATTGTGTGTCTTTGTAATGGGATGCTATGCACTTACTAAAAAATTAGTAACACAGAATAGTGAGCTTAGACTTTGAAATTACCTTTTGAGAAAAGGAGGAACCAAGCAAATACCATGTGAAAATAATAGTGATTGTGCACCCAGGAGTGAAAATGCAAAGGAATAGATATAAAGCACAGTAAAACTTATGCAAACTTGGTAAGTCAGAGAAAGAGATAAAAAAAAAGAGAGAAAGAGGCATGTCCATCTCAATGACAAATAGCTAATCCAAAATGTCTCTAAAAGGAAGAAAATATGAAACCAGAGCGATAAAAAAAGAGAAAAAAGTGTTAAAGACATAGAATTTGTGGTTTCAGTTACTATGAACAGTTTTATTAAAGCAGGGAATCGGTGACTTATGCTATTTGCTTGTGTTAATAAAATCCTCGATGGTGTCAAAAATGAAAAAATAAGATGTGATACACAACACAATGTAAGGATTAGCTAAAGGGTAAACACTGAAGACTTTTATATAGGAGAATGCTCAGAACTTCAGTTCAGTGAAATGAATCCAGAAATAAATTGGAATGTCAAAGAATTATGACAAAGAAGTTTAACTGTGAGCCAACGAAAATCTACCATGATAGGACTAAGAGGAGCTAGGATTTGGGTATGACAAATTATGTGCCAAAAGATGTGAAAGAATTTTGTACAAAAATCTTTGATCTGCTATGTTACATTGATTCCTAAATATTTCATTTCTTTCATTGCTCTTGTAAAGTGTATGATTTTGTAAATTCTCTGTCAGTGAGGTTGCTATTTGTGGAACGCTATTGATTTTTGAGTGTTGACTTTGTGTCTAGCTATGCTGCTGGATTTGGTTATTAAAGCTAGAAGTGTTTTGGTGTAATTTTTGTGGTCTTCTATGTAGAGTATCATGACTTCTGAAAATAGTGATAATTTAAAGTCTTCCCTTCTTATTTTTCCTCCTGTGATTTCTTTCTGTTATCTAATTGCTCTAATATTTTTGGAGCTATACTGAATAATATAGTTCAAGAGTTGAAAACTATACTACCTTGAAAAAATACAATGAAGAGGATATCAGAAGTTGAAAGATAGCCCTTATTCTTGGTTAAGAAAAAACAATATAGTAAAAATGGCCATATTTCCACAATTACTATACAGATTTAATTCAATTGCAATAAAAAACCAACAACATAACTCACATAATTGGAGAAAACAATCCTAAAACCCATTTGGAACCAAAAGAGACTTAGAAAAAACAATTCCAAGCATCAAAGGCAAGGCAAGGGCCATCACAATCTCTGGCTGAGAATTATACTACAAGGTTACCATGATAAAAACAGCATGGCACCAGTAAAATATAAACAGACCACAGGATCAATAAAACAGATCACAAGATGCAGAAACAACTCCAAATACAATCAGCCACCTTATTTTAGACAAAGGAGACAAATATATTTACTAGAAGAAAGACAGCCTTTTTAACAAATACTGCTGGAAAAATTCACTTTCCACGTGCTGAAGATTAAACTAAGATCCACATCTCTCACCATGCACTAAATTAAAATTGAAATGGATTAAAGACCTAAATGTTACAATGGAATGCTAAATCTACTAGAATATAGAGTAGCAGAACTTTTGAAAATGCAGATGTAGGCAAACACTTTATAAAAAAATGTTAACACAAGAAATATTTCAGTCAATGAATAGGATGTCATCTTATTAAAAAGCTTTTGCACAGCAAAAGTAACCACAAATAAAGTGAAGAAATAACTCACAGAATAGAAAAAAAAAATGCCATCTGTTCCTCAAACAAAAGGCTAACATATATTCTCATTCTTGATATTAGAATATATAATGAACTAAAAGAAAAATCAGACCTCCCAAATTTAAAGACCCAATTCAAAAATAAGCATTGAAATGAATGTACATTTCTCAGGTGAAGAAGTACAGAGGGCAAATAAATCTATAGAAAATTTCAACATCACTGGTCTTTCAAGAGATCCAAATTAAGAAGTACTAAACTTTCATCTCACCCTAGAAAAAATGGCTATCATCAAGAAATCAACCAATAACAAATGCTGGCAGGGCTGTAGGGAAAAAGGAACCTTTCTCCACTGTTGGTGTTGTGTAGGCTGGTGCAACCACTGTGAAAATCAGTGTACAGATTCTTCAAAAACTAGCACTAGAGGTTCCACTTGACCCAGCCATTTCTTATCTTGGTATCTTCCTGAAAGTATTAAAAGCATCATACTATAGTGCTATATGCATGCACATGTTAATATCAGCACAACTTGGAGTAGTTAAATCTTGGAAATAGCTCATCAGCAGATGAATGGATAGAGAAATGCCCATCAACAGATGAATGGATAGAGAAAATATGGTATTTTCATACAATGGAGTATTACTCTGCTATAAATAAGGATAAATTTGAAATATTTTTAGGTAAATGGATGTACCTTGAGACCATACTCTTAAAAGCAATAAATAGGACACACATGTTTAAATATCACACTATTCTCTGTTGTGAAAAACTGAAAGTATAAATAGGGACCAAAATATCTAATAGATATTGGGAAGTGGGAAGAGAAATTTCAAATGGAAAAGTGAACAAGGGAGGTGGGAGAGGGAAGGGAGAAAGGAGAATAGAAGGAAGAAAATGGAAACTAAGCTTTGTAAATAAGGATGGGAACAGGGGCTGAAGAGAGGGGAAGGTGATGGGAAAAGAAGGAAGATATCTCATATTTACCTTATGTTTAGTACCTTATATTTAGTTCAGATAAAGGTATTTGCTGCCACATGAGTTGTAAACTGTGATGGATAAAGCAGTGTTTACTGACACGTTTTCTGTATAGATATAGATATTTTGTTGCTGGAATTCTAAAATGTGGCTCCTATAGCAAATTATTTCCTGAGTATTTGTAGCACATTTAACTTTTATCCCTAAAAGGTGAAAATACTATTCTATTTCTATGTTGTAGTCTCTCCTTCAAGCAAGCAGTACACAGAGGAGAAAGAAAATTGTCAGAGAGATAGAAAAGAACAGAAAGGAAGCACACTACAGAGCTTGTAGGGAAGAGAAAGGTAAAAAGAAAGAATAAGCTACATGCACACATATATGCAGCTGTCGTATGAACTACTGTAAATATAACAGGCTGATAAAAACTATCTTTGTCTACGATCGACTCTATAACAAAATATCACAGATCTGGTGTTGTAAATTAAAAAAAAAATTCTCACAATTCCTAAGTCTAGACGCTCAGGATCAAGTTTCTGTCAGCATTTATTTCTTGTGAGGCTCTTTCCTGGCCATACAGACTCAAGGTTTTTGCTGAGTTTCTCATGGTCTTTTCTGTGTTTGTGCTAAGAGAGAGTTTTCTGGAGTCTCTTCTTCCTCGAAAGCTAGCACAGCATTTTGTCAGATCTACAGCTATCCAGAGGACTTCCTCTTACTTTAATTATTCCTAAGGGTTTAAACTACAAATACGGTCTCACTAGTGTTTAGAGATTCAGCATAAAAAGTTTAGCGGGACACGGTTTATCCCATAATAGTAATTTTGTACTATAATAGTGCTATTTTTCTTTGCATCCCACTTTTACAATAACCTGCTGTTACGGTTGATGCATTGTGTCAACTTGGGGAGTCTGGAGGTTTGACTGAGTGACTCAGCAGGAAGCCAAGGTGCTTACTTCGTACACATCCTGAGCCTGTGGAAGAGAAGGGCATGGAGCTTGTGTGAGAGCTACACATCCTCTGGGTCGGGGGAGCCTGTTTACAATGTAAGGGAGAAAAAGAGGCTGCTTGCTTGCCATTCCTCCCTTTTTGCTGGTTGTTTTACTGTGCTCTGCTGCCAGGAACGTTTGCCCTCTGCCATGTGCCACTCTGCCTCAGAATCAGCCAAGTATGGACTGAAACCTCCACAACTGTAAGCTAAACAAACCTTTCCTTCCTTCATTTTGGGTGTTGGGTATTTTGTCTCAGCAACAAAAGTAACCAAGACACCTGCTAAGCAGGACAGCTGTTATGATTATCATTTCTATTTCACTTAGGAAACTGCATTTATAGTAGGAAATATTCCCAAAGATATCTAGGTTTTAGAACCCAATAACAGTATCTGTATATCTGTATGGAGAATTATTTTATAAATAAAGTTTCTTAAATGATATTATAATTGCAAACTGAGACATTTTATTTTAGAAATTATACTTAAGGAAATTTTCACTTGTTTAATATTACTTCATAATATCAGAATAAGAGGTTGAAGTCTCACCAAGTTCATTCTAGCTACCATCCATATTTGTACATATCATGAATATTCTAAACTTTGGAAGTTTTCCTAAAATCAGGCTAATTTATACTATAAGATGCCAAAGCAAAATCTGTAGTAAACAGATAAATTCTCACTCTGATTTGGTATTCTTCCATTTTACCATTTCAAATATGTTCCTTTTAACATTTTAATTAGACAAAATGAAAACAGTTGAAATTTGATTTTTCTATGTGGAAGAACATTTTGAATTCTTCCAGAAGGAAACAAGCAACTATAAACTCTGAACTGAAGTTCATTATGTAGTCTGATTTTCACTCCCAACGGGTGGTGAGTTCTTTCTGCATTCCATACCTAACAATTAGTGTCATTATCTGCTGTTTTACCATAATGCCATGTACAGCAACTTGCAAATTATCATCCAAATCATCTAAAACTGCAAATTGGGTGGGTGACTGGATTGAAGTGTAATTCACTGATTAAATTTTTCATGTTCTATATCCTATATGAATGTAACACTTTGTTCCCCTAAAATGTCAAATCCCATAGGATATCATATTGTGCTGAGAGATCTAAGAATGAAGATGATTTGGATGAACATAGCGTTATAATTACTTTGCATTTTTCCCTGCCAATACTTTACATGAGGTTTTAAGTTTTAAAAAATAAAGAAAAAGTGTCAATTTCAATATAGTTTATAGTGAATGAGTTATGAATATCAAACTGCCATAATGAAAAATTCTAAATTTGAGACCTAAAAACTGAGAAAACTAAAATTCCTAGAAAATATTCTTTAATTGTTCATCTATGTACATAAATATATAAATGTACACATGTATATTTAAGAACCAGATACCTGCAGGCATGGTGGTGCACTGCTGTAATCCCAGCAGTCATGAGGCTGAGGCAGGAAGACTGTTATGAGTTAAAGATCAACCTGGGCTACAAAGTGAGCTTAAGGACAGCCTGAATTGTATAGCGAGACCCTGTCTCAAAAAGACAAAAAAAGAAAGAAAAGAAAAGCCAAAACAGATACTGCACAGGCTAAATAGATAAAGAATAATACTAATAAAATTACTTGTCATAAGAAAATATTTAACTGCTTAAATAGTGCACAAAAGAAAAAATGAGTACATGATACTACTGAGTATGTAGACTTTAAGTAGAATAAAAATTTAATACAAAAATACATGCAATCCTCTGCTTACTTCCACAATAATAATGAAGAGAAAGCTGTATTTTTTACTATCTAATTTCTGATAAATATAAAAATTATGTGAACTTACAGTAAAAGGCTGGCAGTAGAATGAAGTAGCCCAAGTTTAAAAAGCAATCTACAACAAAACACTCATAGCTGTAACACATTACCTACAACACTGAGCAAGAGATTCTAGCCATAATCAGGCTGATTAACCTCAATCAACAGGAAAAGAGGTCGTTTTTATTGACACACATATATGTGTGTATGATGTATTTATCCTATGTGTATGTATCACATAAATATCACACACACACAGTTTTCTTTGTTAAACATCTCTATTATGCAAAATCTCCAGCTTTATCCTAAAATTTCCTTTGTCTTATTCTTTTTCCCATTTTCTTTGGCTAGATAATTGGCATCCATCAATTTCTTTGTGATTGTTCTACATGTAAAACTAGAAAGCTTGAATTTCAAGGTATCTGAAAATACTAAGGAAACTAATACGCAGAGACTATCCAATTCAATGAAAACTGTAGTACTCAGAGATAACCTAGCTCGATGTTAAATCTACTGAATGAACTAATAATGTCTAAAAACACAAGCTGTCTTTCAACATTGAGCCCCACCATTCTTAATATGTTTTTCCTTACTACCCTCACAACTAGAAAATGGTTGCAACAATGCCAGAAATCATACCCTCCTAATACGATATGCAGAAGTTGACAGAGGAAAGTTTTCATGTATCTATAAGAGTTGAATACCTTGAACGTAACATTATTATTATGGTTTAGGTCTAAAATAGCTCTCCCAAATTCCCAAGGTGATTGGCTCACTGAAGCACCATCCTCATCAAGGGATTAATCCATCCATCACTTCATGACTGAATGTGCAATGAGGAGGTGGGGTCACTAGGACATGATCTGGTCTTGTCCCTTTCTCTCCTTTTCACCCTCCACTTCCTGGATGATATGAAATGAGCAATTTCTCAACCACCTTCCTCTGCCATGATGCTTCAGCCCTGAAACTGGCCAAACATTTATGAACTAAGACCTTTAAAACCCTAAGTCAAGCTACTGGTAACAGATAGTGTGACTTAGCGGCAGCAAAATGAGTCAAGCAGGAAAACTGGTACTGGAGAAGTTTGATGGTTATTGTGAATGCACCTGAGCATGTGATTCAATAGCCTTCGGCAAGTTTGTGGCTCAAAACCTCAAAGTGTTTGGAGATGCCAGTTAGAAAAGCTATAGAATGTTGTGAAGAGATTGGTGGGAGATACCTGAGGAAGCTAAGGGGAATAGAATGCAGAGAGAAAGTGTCTCCGTTACTTTTTTCTTGTTGCTGAGACAAAATACCCAAAGCTCAAAATGAAGGAAGGAAAGGTTTATTTAGCTTACAGTTTGTGGCGGTTTCAGTCCATACCTGGCTGCTTCTGAGGCAGAGTGGCACAAGGCAAAGAGCAAACTGTTCAGGGCAGCAGAGCACAGCAAAAACAACCAGCAAAAGGGAGGAATGGCTGCAAGCAGCCTCTTTTCTTCCCTTGCATTGTAAACAGCTTACCCCAGGGGGGTGTGTAGCACTCACACAATCTCCATTCCCTCCACTTCCACAGGTTCAGGATGGATACAAATAAGCACCCCAGCTCCCTTCTGAGTCACATAGTTAACCTTTTTAAACTTCCCAAATTAACACAATAAACAACATCCCAGAAGGGTAAGGGCATGTCCTTTGTACCCCAAGATTTACAATTGCTGAGTTACTAAGCCAAACCTCTAGACTCCCCAAGTTGACACAATGTATCAACCATAACAGAAAGTAACCAGCAAGGGCCAGGCTCATAAAATTTCAGCAGAGAATGCATACTGCATTGGAAACTGAACTAGAGGCTTTGTGTGTTATATTCTGACAACAAACTTGCCCAAATTTTGCACATGTCCTAAGACTTTGTGGGAAGTTGAATTTAAAGGTAGTAGACTAACTGACCTGGGGGATTAAATTTCAGGAAAAGTCAACCTTTAGGTTGCAGCATGGATATTACTGGCTGATTTTAGTCAGATGTGTAGTGAGAAACAGGATCAAAATGTGAAGTCAAAGATGTGAAAATTTTAAATTTTGACTAGAAATGAAGTGTCTGCACACTTAGGGAAAAGAAGAATGTGGTTGCTAAAAATCGTTGTATAAAAACGAAATACTGTATTTAGTTAAGATGCTCAGAGGGCACCCAAGGAAATAGCCAGCCTCTGTCCAACACTGCGCAAAGGCTGTATAAATGTAAACTCCTTTGAAAAACTTTGGTTTGTTAAGAGAGTTTCGGAGCTGTATAGGAAAGTGCATCACCATGTTTAGCCATATAGTCACTCAGAGGTAACTGTAGCCATGGCCTAAGGGGGCCCACCTACTGCTTAAGTTGGTAGCAAAACACAGCATCATCAGTGTTGCTGCATCACGGAGACCCAGATCTGAAAGGAATGCCTTGGAGGCTAAGTTATGTGCTTCTGATACTTGAAGCTATGAGGGCAAAGCCAAAGTTTTAATGGCAACCTCTATCAGTTGCTAATCCCTAGGAAGAAGAGCATTTTTTGAAGAAATCTGCAGGCAGTGAGTGCAGCCCCCACCCATAAGAAAGAGGCCATGGGGCAATGCTAAAAATGAAAGACTTCCCACTTCTTCTGGAGTTATCATCTCATGTCATCCCATCCATAGTGCTGGACACACAGAGAAAGGATTTCAGATTTGCCTTACAGGAATCTGGGCTTGCTTTCTATTTTCCTACTCCTTCTTTTTCAAATGAGACTTTTATACCCTGCTTTTATATGTTAGAAGTATGTAACTTTCTTCTTCATTTCTCCAACGGCTCACAGTTAAGCATTTTTGGTTTTCTGTTTTTTTGCTTGTTTGTTTTTGAGTCTCAGAGGAAACACTGCACATGGATATTTTTTAGCAATGCTAGAATTATTAAGACTGTAGAAACTCTTAGATATGGACTAAATTCACTTAGTAAAATGAGGTGGACATGACTCTGGGGTACAGGGGCAGGAAGCACTCATTTAAATATAAAATGCCCCCCTAGTTACAGGTATTCAGAAGTAGAGCTTTTGGAAGATGATTGGATCAAAGATGCAATATACTAATGAGTGGATTAATTTGTTCATGATTTTAGCTGAATGCATGGTTAAAATTATGGCACAGTTACAGTGGTCAATGGGGAATGACTGGGCAGGGTGTGTTTTTAACCCTGGCTCCTTGTTTTGTTTGCTGCTTCCTGAATATAGTGACATGAACAGTTTTCCTATGCCACCCTTCTCCACTATTTCATTTCTACTTTGGAGCTGTTCATGGATGGAGCAAAAATTCTGAAATCACCAGCCAATAAATCTCTCCTTTAAATTGTAAGTTCCAAGTAGTATTGTCTTCTGTGGTGATATTATAGACAGGTAAGTGAGATAGAAACTAATATGCAGTCAGAGATGGATCAGGCCTTTGAAGAAGTCAAATGCAAGCCTCCCTAGAGATAAACAGCAGTTTGAGATTATACTGTGATTAGAACCATTTTTGCATGAATAGAAGGCTGACCAGAACAGCAGCACGTATGCTCCCATCCCATACCAGGAAGGCTTTTGCTCTTTCTGTACTAAGAATGTATAGATAGGTAAAGTTAATTATGCTCACCATACACTTTGTTGAATAACTCATATGGGATCAATATTAACTCAGTGCCTATACTTGTAATCCCATAGGTTGATTATAGCTTGACCCATATTTTACCTGCACCGTGATTTTGTTGTGTAAAATGCTCCTCACAAAGCGCTTCAGCAGCCATCCACTTAGGACTCCTCCTGAAAGTCCAAGAGCTGTTCTTATTTCCCATAAAACTCTCCATTTCCTCTCCTTTGGTTTCAAATTCATTCATAGATTTTGTGAGACCATGAACTTGGCACATCTGACATAACAGTTTGTTGTCAGAATAAGAACGCAGAATGATAAAATGTTTACAAAGTTATCTCATTCTAGGTTCTGTAAACTGTAAATGGTGTTTAACTTTTAAAATATGAATTAAAATTATTTATCCATTTGAAATACCTGATAAGGTCAAAATATGCAATGAATATTTAAATTTTAAACAAAGTAATAAAGGTAAAGATACAGAACCATTAATTCCTTTCAAACTCTTCTGCCTTGTTCAAACACACACATTTGTCATTGTTCTTGCCACTTTCTGAAGCACTTCTGGAAGACCTCTTTGAGAACCTCTGTCCAAGTTCTGATCAAAATAACATGAATACTGTTGCAAAGTGATATCCATTGGGAGTGTAGGATCACAAAAACATCATATTGTGTCTTCATCCACCTTATTCTCCTAGACTGGCACCATGTGATTTATCCTATTTCCAAAAATCAAAATTATCATGAAAGTAAATGATTTGATCAATTCAAGAAACTGAAGCTGCCACAATAGCACTATTTAAGACACTTCTGAAAGGGGATTTCCATGTCTGCTTTAGAAAGTGACATGAAAAAAAAGGTGTTGGAAGCAAGCGGTAGTACTTTGGTCAGGGTTATTGGCAGTGTATCTTTTACTGTAATATATTTTTAAGATGCAATCTTTCATCATAGTTTTCAATCACGCCTCAAAAATCCACAAAACCTATAAAAACCACAAGATATCTACCAACATGGAGAGTTGTGTTTTTAAATTATTAGTAGGGTGTCAAAAAGTGAGACAAGTTTTTCTCTGTCATTTTCAGATTTGGTAAGATGAGTAAAGGTTGCAGTATTCCCCAAGTGCAGATTCTGTGAAGTGAAAGGGATGAGACACATAAGTTTAAATGTCACATCATTTCCCTTTTATGAGAAAGTCAAATTATAAATAAGGGCAAAATAAAAGATAGACACTCAGAAATAGAGAGATCTTTCTCAAATGGAAATGGGGAGGAGAGATGGAGGAATTCTTGGAAATACTATAAGTAACTATCCAGTGTTTCTAACCCACAGAAAAATTGTGTGTGATCTCCACTAAATGTTTCTTCAGATTTTGAAATAATAACATTCTCTTTTATTTGAGAATAAAATGTGTTAAGTCATTGAATTATAATATAATATTGTCTTAGCAATTGATGATTGATTAATTGTTGGGTGTTTCCAATCTCATGTCCAGGGAGACCAATTGCAGGAGACACTGCAAAGTAATTATAACTGGAGCCATGATGTGCATGTACATGTGCTGTTGGTTTAAATCAGTTGGAGATTAAAGTTCACATGTTATTGACTAGTAGATTTTATTATGTAGTAAGGACTAGTGTATTTTGCCAACATGAAGGACATCAATTCATAAAGTACCCGTTCCTGGTACCTTCTGGAGGTCATGTGCAGACACTTTAATATCTTCATATTTTCAGAGAAAAATGGCAAATTAAATTCATATTTTACTTTGTTATGCCAGTTTATGTTATGTCAAATAATAAACAAGATTCCATCCAAGCACACTGTGAATATTTTCATTTATTGCTAGTACTACTATTGTTTTATGCTTTCTCTCTCTAAGTAATCATTTTTCCATATCCTGGCTCATTTCCTGTCCATATCTACCATTTTCATTTTCATGAAGCTTGTTCCTTTACATTTTTCTTCTACATTTTGGAAAAGTTGTGAAAGTCTGCCCTCTGATTGTTATTTTCTCACATAATTAATTCATCTAAACAATTACAGATTTCCTGGTCCCAGTGTCCCAGGGCCTCCGCTCTGTCCCAGCTTATGTCTCAGCCTCCTTCCATCCAGTCCTCGCCATACACAGCTTACTGAATTCATACAAAGAAAAAAGACCTTTCTACTGATATAGCTGTGTCAGTCTCTTACAATTTTATTCTGCATCTGAATGATTTAATTTTTGGAAACAAATGCTTCTTCTGGGTTACCTAGATTAATTTACTCTTCATTACATGTATTACATTTTTCTAATTAGCCATCTTCTAACTTCATTACCAACTCTGTAATTAAGACATATATCCAAATGAGGTTACCACAATTCACTCTGAATACTACGGTGTGCACTGCGAGGCAAGAATGAAGGCCGGGATTACAACAAATGCCAAATATGTAAAAGATGGAAGGTGCACGTGGGAAATGAAATCACACTACACTCTTAGTCACATGAAATTCCTAGCTTTTATTACTTAGGGACTTGAATAAATACATGACTTCCTCAATATTGTCTGGTTTATTACTTAAATTATAGTATCATCTTGACATCAAATTTGAATACATGTTGAGCTAATGGTTATTGCGTAAGTTTTCAGCCACCATACCACTCATGTCTTCTTTCTATCCGTGTCACTAATATTTCATTGCATAATATGTAGAAAGTATTGATTCATAGCTTCCACAGCCCCTTGGGTTATGTTTCCTCTGTAACCTTGCTTCAGGTGTAATGACAGTACCTTTTGCTCAAAATATACCACACCACCCTCATTGCAGTTTATTCCGTCTATCAACTTCAATACTGCATACTGTTTTGATCAATTCTTCGTAACTGGTTATTTTCTTGTATTTCAAACACCATTTTGATTATCAAATATCAAAGACAGCATTTGTGATAGTGGAAAAAACAGCCATTTCTCTCACAAAATAGTGAAGAAGGCCAGGTTTTCTACATAGAAAACAGAGTAGGTATTAGTCTGCAGACAGATGGTCAGATAGGCATAAAGCACCTTCATACCTATTTAATATGTTCCCTCTTCCACAGAGTAAAGGCCAGTGTGCCCCAAACAAATGCCTACATTGGTTTTATCTTGATCCTATTCCATCTGTTTTTTAATTTGTGTCAGCTCCTCTCAGATTTAGGTATTATTAATTGCTTTTGAATTCTAGCTTCCAATGTTATTGAGATTGTTTACATAGATGTTTTTAAGTGGCAATTCAGTAGTGAACGAATTACTCAGATTCCATTTGAAGCCTGAGCAGAATGCCTTTCCAGATTTTAAAGGTTAATTACTCATTAAAGGACATTTTAGAAATTATTAATTAAAAATCCATGTCAGGTTAAAGTGACTTCATTCCTTCATTTTTCCAAATAATAATTTCAGTGAATATCATATGATAGGCATGTTCTCATTTTTATAGGAAAATGGCTGAGTACACACATTTTTTACTTTATATGATTTGATATTTATTAAGAGGAATATGTAAAATAATCACACAAACGATAAATTGACCTATGATAAACACAAATGAGGTATGGGTGTGAGGATGGTAGGTAGAATTTTGTGAGTGGATATAAATTTGAAATCTCAGAATAGTGACAGTAAATTCACATCTATAGAATAAATAAACATATTTAAAATAGTAAAGATAAAATATTACCACATACATGAATAGGGGAAATTGAAGTTGCATTGTGTCATTGTTCAACCTGAAACACATCGAATGCAGAAGTGCATGTTTTGGGATTAAGAGCAGGTCAAAGTCAGTGAAGTGGGGTGACAAGTGTATTTTTAAAACTTCCTTCCTTCCTTCCTTCATTCCTTCCTTCCTTGCTTCAGTGCTATCAGGGATTGGACCCAGACCCTGTGTGTCCCCAAGGTTCAAAGTTGCCCAGACTAGGATACAATCTGCAGTCATCTTTCCCCAGCCTTCTAGACTGCCGTGATTATAGGCTGATGCCAGCACACCCAGCACAACAAGTACATTTTAAAGAAATATATTAGCAGAATTGAGTGGGAGTTGCTAAAAAAATTACCAGTTCTATTTCACAAATAGAATGTTAGCCTTGTTTAGAACGTTGTTCAGATTGTCCTTAAAGTATTATAGAATTTGCAGAAAGAAAATACAAAATGTACACAACCTTCTCACCTACACTTCTACCTCTATCCAGGTAGGAGGACAATACCAGAACGCTCTATGCCTGACATTTTTATGACAAATTATGAAAGCTGGAGTTCAGGTTCATTTCCACAGAACAATGGAACTGGGAGAATTAATGTGGCGTGACCAATGGGGGTTAAGGCTGGTTGGATTCTGTGGGTTTAATTCACTTTCTGTATGGAACCAGGTTAGAAATTTCTAGAAAAGATCCCACTTCAGCAGGTTTTCCTCCAGAAACTGTAAACAAATAGAAGAACTGATCTCACAATAGGAGGGTAGGGAGTTAACTGTGGTACACTCACTACCAAGAGATATCAAGTTTAGTTCCCAGATGGTAAGATTCAAAAAAAGAACAAAACCTTGCAAAAGCATCCCAAAGAAGAAAACCAGCATTTTGGTATTTGTAATTGAAAGCACTCTAAATCTCTGATACACTGATACATGCAGGTTTCTGATGTCCAAAACTTACACGTACAATCTGTAGGTTCTATACAGTTCTACCATCTAAAATCTGATGTTCATTTCTGCCTTCGTGAAAGATTTACACCTTCTATAAGCCCAAGTGATACTTGTTCTGATTATCTTAAGTCTTGGAAGTAATAAATTGTTGTCCCTCAGATGTAATACATCATCCATGTTCATCACCTGATTTTTCATCATTAAAGTGCTGAAATGAACAACGTATATAGACATCGCCGGTCCTATGAAGTCACCCCTCTAATTCTGAAGATATAAGGTGAATATGCTACATACACATTAAGATGAATAACTGGAAAGTCACTCACAGGTTGCAAACCTTAACAGTCACTCTAATGTACTACATTATACACCTTGTCTCAATAGGACAAGACTTCTATACATCTGCATATGCGGATAACCAAAGAGAAAATAATCAAGCCTCTGTAATACTCCCAATTCTCTGATATCATCTTGAGAGATTTCCTAGAAAGCTTTTTGTGGCAATCCTGAATTTCTACTATTATTTAGCAGATTTGTATTATGCACCTATCATATGCCATGTGCTTGTATATTCAGCATATTCATGGGGTTGCTGATCAGGGGAATTTGTCATTTTCTTAACTCTCAGTGACATTTTTATAGAAGAGCCTTGTATCCTGCTGCAATTTATGAGTTACTCATTTCTGTTAATACGGGCTGCACATTTCCATAATTTTATCTTTGTTTCTTGCCCACTGCACTCAGTGTATATGTACTTTCCACTACAAGCTAATTTGATACAGGATATCATCATTTCACGTTGAGATAGGCAAACACATGTTCACAGTGGAGATTGGTTTTCTAAGTGTGGCTAAGAAGCAAGGCAGGAATTAGCTACAAGACTGGTCTGTGCTCCGGTCTTCCTTCGCAGCCGCATTCGCAGTGCAGAGCACCCTTGATCCTCTCTCATTCTAACTCCCAAGTGGTATATTCCAATTCCCTGGACTGTAGCTTCCCTATGTTTATATGTCTGCCATATGTTTTAACAGTTAGCACCAGTGTATCTGCATTTGTGTTTCTTTTTTTGTTTTGCTTTAAGATTGGTTGGGATACTCCCTTACTTTTCAGTCCTCTTCTTGGCTTTGATGCCAATTTCCATAGTCACATTCTCTGGTTTTTCTCTGTGATGGAACTGGTTGGGACACAGTCTATATTTAGCTCCGATCAGCTCACTTGCAACATTTATCAGGATGAAAAGGAAAGAATCCACACTAAAGAATATGTAATTTATTAAGAAAAACAGCTTTTTAAACCAAAACAAGGCAATAAAACAAATATAATGATGCAAAATATGTATAACAGAAACACAATTACCACACTTTTCCATTAATATTTCTCTATACATTGTACCACATTATTTGCAACCTAACTCGTGCTGTTTGATGTTATTTTTCTTTGTTACTATCTTCTTTCCTTACAAATACCATGAACCTTTCATATAACTGTAAATCTAACAAGGCACTGGATAACTATGAAAGGTGCAGTACCACTAGATTGATTATCAGAATTGTGATTGTGAAATGATGCAATCTAATTTTGGAACTCATTTTTCACACTAGAACAATGCCTTCTTTAAAACTTAAGTGAATTTTCAGTAACCAAGTACTTTAAGTGAGACCCATAGGCTTCTACTCTAATTTCCCATGGAAGATGAAATAATAGTTTTGGTATATCCTTTTAAAATTATCAAATGTTGTAAAGTGAATGATGTAATGCACACGTTTAACAAAAGAAAACATTGGAAGCCATCCACATAGAAACAAAATATCTGTTTCACAAAAGTATTTTGAACATCAGACAATTTAACAACATGACACATATCTTTCAAGAAATTATAAACCAGGGAGCAGCTGCTGTCATCGGAGACATTAGAATGCCATGGAGTCTGTAGCAGAGGGGCCTTGTCAACAGTCTGTTTGAACACAGCTGCAGCTGGGATTTTCCAGCTGACTTCCATCTGGATAGGACTATGGCGCTTCTGAAAGATCCTCAGCAGAGCCCAAATGGCCGACCATGTAGGTCACACAGAAGGACAGATGGCAAGGTAAGTGAAAAAAAACTTCAGAGTTTCAATTATGAAATAAACAATAGTGCCCTGAATTCTTAAATATATCCAAGTATGTAACCTTATAGTAAAGAGCACGCTTGGGGTTTCAGAGTAAAGGGAGATATGTGCGATTTTTTAAACATTGGGGAAGTTTCTCTATATAAAATGTTAAATAAAACCATGGCACTTTTACTGATATGAAAATCTGCCTGTAGGAGCCTGCGGAATAATTGAGAAAATCCTACTGGGAACTTGTTGTTTAGTCTTTGCTTGAAAGTAAAATTTAGATATCAAATAGTCACAGAGTACTGACATATCTTAACATTTTCAGCAGTCTTTTAAAATATACAGTGTATAAGATGAGATCTTTGAAGTTTATGTTCTAGCACTCAACACAGCTTGTTTTGGTTATTTTATATCTCTCAGAATTTCAATGATAGAGTTTATGTTATATGATGAATGTATTAAACATATAGTGAAAATTTTGAGGTCATTTAAATGACTGCAAAACAATGCATGTTAAATAATAGGTATGCAAATCTTGAATTTTCTCAGTTGCAAATTATGAAAAATATATGGCATGTGGTGTGTGTAGACTAAAGCTTACTTTCCATAGAGATGATGGGTAAAATTTCTGAAGTTTTAATACACTATTAATAAAATAAAACTTCTAGGATTTTTAAGTTTATAAACCTGAGTTTGAATCTGTGTTTATATAGAGAGAATGACCTATATGTATATCTACAAGTATATTTCTCCATATCTATCTCTCATATTATATATATCATTCTAAATGATGTGTGCTTGGAAAAGTTCAAAATCACTAAAATAAACATTTGTCTTTAATATAAAGGTTGCTTCCATATTTTTCAGTGTAAAATATATAGCTTTTTATATAGCTTTATAGCAATCTCTGAGTTATGTATACATATTACAAGGCTATTTATGTGAATTTCTTTTTTTTTTTTTTTTTTTTTGCGGTACTGGGGATCGAACTCAGGACCCTGCGGTTGCTAGGCAAGTGCTTATTCCACTGAGCTATATCCCCAGCCCTTTATGTGAATTTCTAAAGTTACCAGTTTTGAAACAATATTTGTATTTATGTGAACATACATTAAGGTACAACACTTATAAATTATTGTTATTTTTCAGAAATAACATCAGCACTATTATGTTAAAAAGTATAAAATGAATTGTTCAATTGTCTGGACCTATGTTATTTCATAGTTAATAAAATGTTACTGTAATCCTGTGATATGTATGAAATATTCATTTATAATTTACACTGTAAACATATGTCACTTGCCAGTCACTTATAAATGCCCAGTGCTAATATACCATGCTACAAGGCAATCACTGTTCATTACACTGATACATTAATTACTATATCTAAACCAATACCTTCAGAATGGGTGTTCTGTTGAGCACATATACATACTACCTTTATTCTCCCCTAAGGAAACTCACACATACCTAAGTACTATCTCTACTGTGTACAATGCAAAATACATTCTCTCAGGAATGAGCACTGTGTCAGTTTGGGGGATACTTTTGCAAGGGAGAATAATATAATGCAGGACACATATTTTATAAGACAATTTAAAATAGTCACCCAAAGAATGATATAAAGGAGAGTGCAGGAATTCTTTCCACACAACATAGACCAAAAATCCAACTGAGAGTCTGGATCCCGCAGTAATGTCCTACATGAGTCCAACTTAAGACCTAGAGCTCATAACAGTGCTTCCCACAAATACAACTGGAAGCCCAAAGCCCATAACATTATCTCATGCAGGCCTGTTTCATGGATCTACACTGGGAAGGCTTGGTAAGTGGTGGAATCTAGAAAGTCTGTACCAGTGGGATAAAGGATCTGTGCTACCAGGCTGAGGGATCTGCGCTGGAGCCAGGAAGTGATGCTCAAAAAACCAGAGCTCCCCCAAAAGGTACCGCAGCCATCCTTAGCAACAGTGAAGTCCCGAGCTCCTCCGATGATCAAGATGGCCGAGTTCCCAACAGAGAAGCCAATGCAGCAAGCTTCTCCAGGAGACTGAGCAATGGCCCATCTGCCCCTCTCGAGCCAGGAAGCGATGCTCAGAGTGAGGACCAGAGCTCCCCCAAAGTGAACCAAAGCCATTCTCAGTGCCAACGAGGTCCCAAGCTCCTCAGAGGATGAAAACAGCCACGTTCATCAGGAAAGCCAGCATGATGAGCTCCTCCGAAACAACCAACAGCTCCTTACAGCTTCTACCAGCTCCCAACAGCCTTTCCTCCTCTCCCAACAGCCTCACTTCTTCCTCTCCAGTTCTGCCTCTTATGCTGCTGGCAACAATCCCCAGGTGAGCCTCCCATACCCAGCACCATGCTTACTCAGTGCAGCTGGGGGTTATAAGTTGACCACCAGTTGTCAATCCACTACAAGCACTTTTTTCTATTGCTTGGAATCTTTGAAGTGAAAATTTGCTTCTATTTGACGCAGTCTCTCCAGGTCTGGCTTTTGCTTTGCTCTTCAAACTCAAATAGTTCTTCACTTCATGCATTTCACACCTTAACAAATGAACTAACTTCAGTTGCTCAAACATTGTAATTACTTTTCCCCAATGCTTTTATACTGGCCTCCCTTAGCTCATTCACTAAATTCCTTCTTCCAAACTGGTACTTTTACAATTATTGGAAACATCTTAACTTCTTCCAAATCTGAATCAAATGCACTCAAATCTCTCCCCAGAAATCAGTATACTGAGTTATAACATTCCCAAATCCTCAATGAGCTGTAGTTTGGGATAGCAAATGCCACATTCTGATTTTACATGATCTCCAACTCTCAAGGAGAGTTTGACAAATACAGTTATTTCACAAATATTTGCTAGAAGAATATAAAGTTTCTGAGAGATTTTTTAAAATAAGAGACATTTACCTAAACCTTAATCTAGTTTATTTTTTAGCTCAGTTAAGAAAGCTTTCAGATTAACTGGAATTGAAACTTATGCTTCAATTTATCTAAAACAGAATAAGTGGTCTCTTTGACAAGCACACCAGAGCTCACTAATATCTTAGTCATTTACATATGTAGGGTTCATCTAGAGTATTCGTTTACTTCCTTGCTCAGCACATAGGAATCTGTTACACTGTAAGAAGATAATTATTTTTAATAATTATTTCATAGATTTTGCTATTTCCTGAAAATATCAATGTGTAATATCATGATAGATTTTCCTTGATATTATTAAAAGAATATTATCTACAAAACTCCTGAGCAACTACAGTACAAATGAAAGATAATTATTAAAAAGTAATGCAATGGGATTATTTTTAACTATGAGTAAATTAGCTTTTTGTATAAATATATGCTCTATCAGAAATTTTTAAATAATATTCAGTAATAATATACAGTAATACCACAGATATATATTTAATATATAGGATGCCCTCAAAACATAGTGAAGGTTTAAACTAAACACATACTATTAAAGTAAACAACACATTTTATTAACATCTCTTGAAATACTCTCATTGCAACACAATTGTCATATTATTCTTGCAACTTTCTGAGCTTTTTGTCGACGCCTTCTTCTGTGAATGTCCTTAAAAATTGTGATAAAATACTGCAAATTAATCTGCTGCATCCCATTCAACAGAAACACAGGCTAAAAGCATTGTGGTGTTGTGTGTTCAAATCCATCTTATTATCTGATCAGGCACCTCTAATTCTTCCCCAAAGTCAGAATTACCACAAAAGGGAAATGTTTTGAATTGACGTAGGATGTCAAGTTAGCCACGGCAGCACAAGTAGAGATGCTCACAAAGTGAGACTTCCAGATAGCGTCTCTGCCTTTTGGCTAAGACCAAGTGGAGACTTCCAGAACTGCTTTACAAAGTAGCCCCCAAAATAAAAGACCCAATCAAAACATGGGTCAGTGGAATGAATAAACACATCACAGGAGAAGAACAAATGTCCAATACATGTGAAGAATATGGTTCAACATCCATAACCCGTCAAAGAAATGTAAATGAAAAGAACACTAAGATTCCATCTTATCTCAGAAAGAATGACTATAGTCAGTAAATAAAATAAAAACAATTTTAGGAGAGGTTGCAGGAAAAAAAACACTTCTGTATTGCTGGTGAGAATGTAAACTACCACAACTGCCATGCAAATCAGCATGGAGATTCCTCAGAAAAACAAAAACTGGAAACTTCATTTTACCTTGCTATTCCTTCCAGGTAACTTTCCAAAAGAGTTAGACATCATATTACAGTAATACATGCATACCTATATATATAGCAGGACAATTCAAATAGCTGAATCTTGGAAACAAGAAAAGTGTGAAATCACCACAGATCCTGTGAAAATTCATAAGAATATTAATAGCTACTTCGAAAATCTCTACTATCTAGGATGGAAAACACAGCAGAAATTGACACATGCTTGGATATATATGAATCACCAAAGCTGAATCAACAAGATATAAAACTTCTGTATAACCCCGTATCAATTAATGAAGGTGAAAATATAATTAAAAACATACCAACAAAGAAAAGCCCAGGTCTTGATTCCTGGTTGAATTCTACCAGAAATTTAGAGATCTAATGCCAATACTCTTCAAACTCTTTAATGAAATCCAAAGGGAAGCAATCCTCCCTAACTCATACCTGAAGGCAAGTATTACCTTGATACAAAAACCACAGAAAGACCCAACCAAAAAAAAGAGAACTACAGGCCCATCTCCCTAATGAACATGGATGCAAAAAACCTCATTAAGATACTAGCAAAAAGAATGCAACATCAAGAAGATTATACACTATGAACAAGTGGGATTCATTCCAGGAATAGAGAGATGGTTCAACGTACACAAATCAATAAACATAATATACCATAACAACAGAGCGAAGGACAAAACTCACATTATAATCTCAACAGATGCAGAAAAACTTTTGATAAAGTTCAACATTCACTCATGATAAAAACCCTACAGAAAATCATAATAGATGGTCTTTACCTTAATCTGACGAAAGCAAACAGCCAACATCATATTAAATGGATAAAAACTAAAATTTTTATCAATCTAAAATCAGGAAAAAGACAAGGATGACCTCTCCTATTCAATATAGCTCTTGAAACATTAGTCAGAGCAATTAGAGAGGAGAGAGAAATAAAAGGAACAATAGAAATGGAAGAAGTTAAATCATATTTGCAGATGTCATGAATGTCATGATGTGCTACGTAGAAGACACCAAAAACTTGACACAGGACTTCAAGATTTAGCAAGCAAGTTCCATAGAATAGCTGGATATAAAATCAACACTCAAAAATCAATAGCGTTCTTACACACAAACAACAAATTGAGAGAGAAATTAGGGGAAAAACACCCTACACAATAGCGTCCAAAAATTAAATACTTAGGAATCAAACAAAGTAAAAGATCTATGTATTGAAGTGCTCTGAAAACAGAGATCGAAGAGGTTATTGAAAACTGGAAAGCCATCCTCTGCTCACGGATAAGAAGAGCTAACGTTGTGAAAATGGGTATCCTCCAAAAACTATTATACAAATGTAATGCAATCCCAATCAAAATACCATTAGGAGATCTCACAGATCCAGAGAAAGAATTCTTAAAACTCATTTGGAAACAGAAGAGACTCAGAATAGGAAAGGCAATCCTGGGAAACAAATGCAAGGCAGGAGGCATAACAATCCCTGACTTCAAATTATATTACAAAGCTACTATGATAAGACAAAAATGAAACTGGTAAAAAAAGAGACCTGAGAATCCATGGGATATACTACAATATGCATACACAACTACAAACACACTGAGCCATCTTATATTTGACAAAGGGGTCAAATGTTCACTGAAAGAAACACAGTCTCTTTAAAAAATGATGTTGGAAAAACTGCCTTTCCACATGCAAAAGACTAAAACTACACCCATGTATGTCACTGTGGTAGATGGACAACTGGTGGCCTATTTGTAACACCCAGCTGAACTGGATCAGCATGGTTCTTGATGTGGAGGGACCACTTCAGGACCGTTGCCAACAATATAAAAAGTAGAAATGGATAGGAAGAGATGGTACTGTTGGTTCTCCTGGAGGAGCTTGTCATGCTGGCTCTCCTGATAGGAACTAAGCTGTTCTCATTGCTAGAGAGCTCAGGACCTTGTTGTTGCTAAGAATAGCTGTGGTTCATCTGGGGTAAGTTCTGTTCCTTACTTTGAGCATTGCTTCTCGGATCCAGGCAGGAAGATGGTACACTGTTTAATGTCTAGGAGAAGCTTACTGCACTGGGTTTTCTGATCTGAACTCAGCTGTTCTCATCATTAGAGGAGCCTGGGACCTCATTGTTGCTGAGGATAGCTGTGGTGCTCTTTGAGGAGCACTGGTCCTTACTTTGAGCATCAACTCCTGGCTGCAGTGCAGCTACCTCAGCCTGCTGGGACAGATTATTCATCCCACAGGCACAGACTTTTCCAGCTTCCCCTACCGACTTTTGCACCTTTCCAGTGCAGATCCTTGATACAGACTTGCATGAGACATTGTCATGGACTCTAGGCCTCAAACTGGACTCACAGAGGGCATTAATATGGGCTCAGCTGAATTTATGCTGGGCATTGCTGTGGGACCCAGATGCTCAGTTGGATTCCTTGGGTTTCTAGGGTGTGGACAGATTCCCTGAACTCATTTGTATTTTACTCTTTGGGTGACTAGTATAAAAATAATCAGAAAAATAATGTGTCCTGTATTGAATTGTTTCCCTTGCAAACCCTGACTACAATAATCACCATGGTCTCAACTAAAGTCAAAATGGATCAAAGATCTAAATATTAAAGCAGAAACATTAAATCTACTGGAAGAGAATGTGGGTAGAAATCTTAAAGGCAGGGAAAGGAAGAGAATTCATGAACAAGACACAAACTACGTGGCAAGTGCTTCAAAGAATCAACAACTAGGATCTCATCCTATTAAAAAGTTTTTGTACATCAAAAGAAATCACCAACAGAGTTAATAGACAAACTACAGAGTGGGATAAAAGTTTAGCTGTCTTTCAGACAAAGTACTTCTATTTAGAACATATGAAGAATTTAAAAATGTGAGACCCCCAAATTCAAAGACCCAACCTAAAAGTGAAGAAGTAAAAGTATCAAATAAATATGTGCAGCATATTCAACATCACTGGTCACTTGAGAGATGCAAATTAAAACACTGAGATTCCATCTTACCCCAGAAAGAATGGCTTTCATCAAGAAATAAATGAATACCAAATGCTAACAGGGCCGTGGGGAAAAGGAACCCTTCTCCACTGTTGGTGGGAGTGTAGACTGGTGCTGTTGCAGAAGTGATACCAAGCGCAACGGAAAATGCTCTGCACCAAGGAGGTGTGGAAGGCAATACACTTTATTATGCCAGTAGGCTGATGAGGGTTTGCTCCCAAAGCATTAGCCCAGAGCCGACTTCAGCCTTTGTTCACACAGATTTGCAAGGAGGAAGTACAAAGTCCTAAAAGCGTGGTTAATTTTATTACAGAAGTATCAGATTTTCTTTGTCGATGAACACAAAATGCTTGAAACAAGTTAGCAAATGGTATGTTTGGGAGCTAGAAAGTACAGGTTGGGCAGCTGGGTCTGGTCACACTGAACTGGGTCAGTTTATCTTTGGTTTAGTAAGTCAAGGCTGAGTGAGTCTAACAGACAAGCTATGTGATAGGCTGCACGAACTTATTTTGTCCCAATATGGTGTCAGACTATAGGTTGATTTTTATTTTTTTTTTAATTTCCATTACGGTACAACCACTGTGGAAATCAGTGTGGAGATTCTTTTAAAAATTAGGATTAGAGGTCCTATTAGATCCAGCTATTCCCCCGCTGGGTATTTTCCTAGAAGAATTAAAAACATCATACCACAGTGGTATATGTGCACCCATATTTATAGCACCATAATTTATAATAACTAAATCTTGGAAACGACCCAAACGCCCATCAGCTGAGGAATGGATAACGAAGATGTATTTTTAAACAATGAAGTACTATTCAGCTATAAAGAAGAATAAACTCAAAGCTTTCATATGTAAATGGGTGCAATTTGAGACCATACTCATAAGTGAAATAAATCAGACTCACATGTGTAAACATAATATTGTCTCCCTAGAGTAAGAAACTGAAAAAGTAAGTAAGATCCAAAATGTATAACAGGTATTGTGAAATGGTAAGAAACTGCTCAAAGGGTAAGGAACAACCAGGATGGGGGAAAGGGGAAAAGAATAAAGGGAAAAGAATTTATATGTAAATGCAAGATAGCTAAGATATTTATACTACTAATTTATATCAAAAAGAAAATTCTGTGCTTTTAGTTTTGATCAATTTTTCATACCTATATCTTGTAATCTAAATACCTACTTTGAAGATAACAATATACAATGTATTAATCACTGTTAATATCTTACTGTCTTGTAAAATTCTGTACCATGGCTTTCATTGTTTTCTCCCTGTAAAATAAAAAGAAAAACTTCAAAAGACAAGAGCTTAAGGGAGGGGGGGGGCAAATTTACCAACGAGTTACTAAAGTTGGCCTTTAATTTTATGAATCCCAGCAGAAACCACTTTGAAGTCAAAATATAATCACTAACCCTTAAGGAAGCAGCTAATTTTACCTTTTTCTTCAGAACGGTTTCAATAAATTAAATAGGTTAAGTAATTTCAAGTTTTCAGTCCTGTGAGCAAAAAGAGAGAACAAACTCTACTTAAATTCAGGTTGTATAAACTATAGGACTATCTCACTAAATTGTTGCTGGGAAGAAAATTGAAAAATAATTTATCTTGATCTGAATTTTTACTGGCAAGTTTCTGTATTCACCCACTTTTTTTGTCAAATTGTTTCTTGGATATCTATTTTTGATCAGGCTTAATCCATCTGTTGGGGATACAAAAATGCTTTGGATACAATTCCTTTGTAGGCATTTAAAATACCTGCAGAAAAAGGCAGTGAAGAAGTATTTAAAACTGAATAGTCCACAGATGCCAAGTAACTTGAGCAAGGCGTACAAAGGAGAACAGTATCTGCATATTTTAAAGCCCTCTATGCAATGGACCAAATGTTTATGGTTTACCTGAAATAACCCCAGGGCATGATATCACTAGTCCCTTTGTAAGGTCACTAGCTCTTCAGGGTGAAACTCCAATAGGATCAGCACCCTTATCCAGGGAAACACTGAGAGTTCGTTTGCCTCCTCTTCACTAGACAAGGGCAGAAAGGCAACAGTCTGCTCTCGGGCCGAAAGCCCCTGCCAGAACTTGACCATTCTGGCATATTTCTCTGGACTTATCTCCTCCAGAATTGTTACAAAAACGTCTATTGCTGAGCACATCCCGTCCCTGTCATTTTGCTGTGACTGTCTGTATTAGTCAGGGTTTACTAGAGAAACAGGTACAACACAAGATATACAAATGTACAAGAAATTACAACTTCGGCTTACAGTTTGTGAGGTTTCTGTCCATACTTGGCTGGTTCTGAGGCAGAGGGCAAACGTTCATGGCACAGAGCACAGCAAAAACAACCAGAACAAAAGGGAGGAATGGCGCCAAGCAGCCTCTTTCTTTCCCTTACATTGTAAACAGCCTACCCCCACCCAGGGGGCGTGTAGCTCTCACACAATCTCCACGCCCTCCTCTTCCACAGGCTCAGGATGTGTACAAAGTAAGCACCCCGGCTTCCTGCTGAGTCATTCAGCCCAACCTCGAGACTCCCCAAGTTGACACAGTGTATCAACCGTAACACAGTCCGAGCTGGCCAAGGCGTCCTCCACTTCAACTTCGCTCCTCTTTTCTTCTCTGAGCTCCAGCTATATTGTCCGCCTTGGTATTTCTCAGGCAGGGCAGACACAGCCCCACCTTTGCTTTTGCTGTTGCCTCCCATACTTTTTGCTACAGAAAACTCATAATATCTGCTACAATTGTATTCAACTGTCACTTTCTCAGTGACTTGGCACCTCTACATACTCTTTCATACTTCAACATTACATTAAAATACTGGATCCATTCTTTAATCTTTACCTCATTGTTTCCTTCATAACAGTGTTTCCTCCGCTTCACTCAGTGCAATATAAGCTAGCATGACTAGGTTACCTGTGCCTAGTTATTTAACATTTTATGACACATTGCCAGAACAGAGATGACCTAATGAATGACTCCCTATAACTTTTGTTCATTTATCAGTCCTTGAACATGAAGGCAGTGAACACCTTTACTTATAGCTTCAAGGATTATCTTTCTGCATAGTCTTTATTGAAAAAATTCTTACCTGTTTTGTTATCTAAAAATGGCAATGGCGTTTTTTATAGTAATCCTTAAGTATAGAAAATATATTTCAATAGAGTGTCTGACAATATGGGCATACTTTCTAATTATTCTAGCTGTTTCTTTGGACAATAGCAATGTTAAAGAGGATATTGCTAGCAGGAGACTTTTTTACTTGTCACACAGGAGAATGTGGCATCTATTTTATCAAAGTATTCCCTTTAACAGGAAAATAAAAAGGATAAATTAAATATTTCCTGTTTCCGTGAGCATATTGGAAATGTGCTGGGACTGCCACAATGATGTCAAATGCCATATAGTTTTTATTAGCTTTTCAGAGCCCTCGGGTCATATATTCATGTGATAAGAACCACATAGCTCTTTACATTTCATTAGAAATGATTCATGATGTACCGTTCCTAGTTGCATTACAGATTAACAAATACTTGATTTTGCCTGTTCTTTATGTTTTGTTTGCAGCAAATGTACATGCCCTTACGCATTACTGACTGAGAATGTGCATCGCATTTACAATCAGAAAAACCTATTAATATATCAGACTTATCTGAGCATCAATTTTGAACTAAAAAGTACATGGCCACGGCGTTGGGTGGAACACGTATCTTTCTCCTCTGTTTTAGTACTTATAGACGACATTTTTCTGTCAAATACACACTAGCAAAACCTGTCACTGAGTTAAGCCAAACTAGAGGGGAATTATGCAGAAAAAGAAACTTTTACAGTGACTTTTTCAAAACAGTTGTTCTTTGATATTCCATAATCATTGTACTCTAAGGCAAACTTACAGTGTCTGCAGGGGGCTGGTTTATCCTTCAAGCCTCCAAAGGCAGTGCTACTCTGCCAGCACCTTGGAGTTAAGCTAGTGAAGACTGTTTCAGACTGCTGGCCCTAGAACTCCAACACAATTGATTAGCATTATTTTAAACCATGAATTTGGTGGTAATTTGTAGTAGCTACAATTTGAAATTAATGTACATAGTTAACCTTTAGAATATTCACGCTAACTTTTTTTGGAATTGGCTTTACAATAGTGGGATAAATTGCTATTACAATTTCAATCACTGCATTTAAACGGGCTTTATGATATGTACTTTAACCTTGACAGAATTGTTTTTATTTCCTTTTTCCTTTATCAATTACCACTTTTGTTGTATGTATTGTATTTATCAGTAGGTCAGCCAGAGAAATTTAACAATTTCACTTATGTTTGTCCATGTATTTCTTATTTCATCTCAATCTAGAACTTTGTTTGCTAAAATATGATGGCTCTCAGTGACCTTTACAGGATCACACCAAAGTGATTTTTTCTTTATTGCCCTGTGGCCTGAACCACAGCTGGTAGTCAGTTAAGGAGTTAAGAAGATGCTCTAAGTCTTACATACTCTAGGGTGCCATTGATACATTGGTGACACTGAACCTGCAGTGCACTATGTGTAATGTTATATACTCAGCACAGCACAAGCCTCCTTTGCAAGTTGGAGATATACATATATTTCTGCAAAATGACATTGTAGGAAACCATATTAATCTTGTGTTTTGTACATATCGCTGGATCATTAGAGTAAAAAATAATTGTGTATTTCTCAAGTATTGATATGAAGTTGCGTTTCGCAGGAGATCAGATATCACTCATATATTTTAGGTAATTTAAAATACCCCTACACTTATTGTCAAAAATATATGTAAGATTTCCCTTTCTATTATTAGTTTAATTTTAAAGACTTGGAATGTAAATAACATCTGAGAGTTTTGTCATATTTCTACCACCTTTAGTATTTCAACTTTCACTGTTAAATTACGTTTGGCATGAAACTTCCTCTACTTTGAGTCTATATATAAGTAACTCCAACATAATGTCATTTTAAACAAGCTGCAATCCATTTGAGAGTATGTTCTTTCAACAAACAACTGATTCTGTATCAACCACAGCAAATGAGCTTCGCACAGACACAGACTATCAACTGATTCAATGAGGTCCACATAAGGCTCTTCATACCTGCCTGCATAAGGCACGTGCTGACTTGTAGCAAATCAAGACATTTTTTCATATTACTTCATTTTCTTTCCATAAATACTTTCTGTATACATTATTGGGAGAAGCTCTGCGTACCTCTACTGTTTCAGGATGCTGTTCAATTCATGATTTTTTTTTTTTGGTTTAAATAAATTCTATTAAGTTAAAATTCCTTAGTACTTCTTTTAGTAATAGTGAAGTTTTTGAAACACCAGCAGTCCAACATTTTATGTGCTGCAAAGTTACAATAATGAAAATATTTCTAAATACCTGCTAATTTAAAGAAATTTAAATACAAATCAAGAGACCAACATTACATTCATCTGAAAATTGTTGCACATAATTATCACCAATTATTAACCATGTCTTCAGCTTTTATTGACCTATCATTTGTTCTATTATTGTCTTTCCTGTAAGCTGCTAATATTAGAATTGTCATTCTTGATCTTTCCTCCAAAGAGTTCTTAGAAAATAGTCAATTTTTCAAAGCTCTATTCTTGAGGAAGAACAAAGACATTCTAATTCAATGTTATTGCAAAAATCATCATTCAGGTAAATAATTTATTTTCTTTATAAAGAAATTAACATTTACTTTTATTATTTTGAGTAGAAAATGATGGGATTGATTCTGCTAGAAAAATCATATTGAATGATTTTGGATTTTTTTTTCCACTACTATATATTTAGTAAACTATCTTTTAAGAATATTAATTGCTGATGTACTTTCTGAGTTTCTATAATTTACCTGTTTTCCTCCCATTCTGTCACCACAAAAAAGAAACTAAATAATTGAAATGAAGCATAATTTAGATTGAAATTAAAGAGTAACCTCATAGTGGCTTTGAAAACTAAATAAAACTTTGGCTGGAACTTGGAGAACTTCCTTCTAACAGGAATTGAAAATTTGTATTCTGCAGACAAAGCCCAAAGTAGCCCCAGCCTCTAGAGAATGATGGACATATATTTCCAATAAATCTGTCAACTAATTAAATAAATAATATACTTTTAATGGACAGATAGATCTTGTAATGGACAGATGGATGCACAAGATTGCTCTAAATCCATACAGAAAGGAAAAAACAATTATAAACATTTTTGAGAAATAAGAACAAATAATAAGTTTGTTACTCAATGTCAGGGCTTATTGTTTAACTACAAAAGACAACTATAAGATATCATTTGATAGCCATGTAGGTTAATGCAATATATGGAAAACTGAGAAATAGATCCACATAAATGTACCCAGCAAATCTGTTTCAAGGAATCAAAAACCAATTTAAAGTGGATAATATAAAATTTCCAACAAAGGTGACAAAGCTGTCAGACATCAATTAAACAAAAATAACCAGAAAAATAAAATAATAATTCAAGACCAAATAAAAGTATAAAAATAACAACATATAAGAAATAAAATATAAAAATGAGTTATGTTTCAAAACCTATGCAAAGATCAATTAAAAATGGATCATAAATTAAAATTTCAAAGTGCATTATGAAAACTTCGTGAAAATTTTAGCAAAGCTTCAGGATTTAACGCTAGGTAAAGATTTCTTAGCTGCCACACCAAAAAAAGTGAATTGTAAATGGACTCTTTAATTAACTATACTTTATAAAATTAAAAAGCATTTCTTTATGACAGATCCATGGCGGTCGGTAAGAACAAGCGCCTTACAAAGGGTGGCAAAAAGGGAGCCAAGAAGAAAGTGGTTGATCCATTTTCTAAAAACGACTGGTATGATGTGAAGGCACCGGCGATGTTCAACATAAGGAGTATTGGAAAAACACTAGTCACCAGAACTCAAGGAACCAAAATTGCATCTGATGGGCTCAAAGGTCGCGTGTTTGAAGTGAGCCTTGCAGATCTGCAAAATGATGAAGTTGCCTTTAGGAAATTCAAGCTAATTACTGAAGATGTTCAGGGCAAAAACCGCCTGACTAACTCCCATGGCATGGATCTCACCCGTGACAAAATGTGTCCCATGGTTAAAAAATGGCAGACCAGGATCAAAGCTCATGTTGATGTCAAGACTACCAATGGCTATTTGCTTCATTTGTTCTGTGTCGGCTTTACTAAAAAACGCAACAATCAGACACGGAAGACCTCTTAAGCACAGCACCAACAGGTCCGCCAAATCCGGAGGAAGATGATGGAAATCATGACCCGAGAAGTGCAGACAAATGACTTGAAGGAAGTGGTTAATAAACTGATTCCAGACAGCATTGGGAAAGACATAGAAAAGGCTTGCCAGTCTATTTACCCTCTTCATGATGTCTTCGTCAGAAAAGTAAAAATGCTGAAGAAGCCCAAGTTTGAATTGCGGAAACTCACGGAGCTTCACGGTGAAGGTAGCAGCTCTGGAAAGGCTACTGGGGGTGAGACTGGAGCTAAAGTTGAGCGAGCGGATGGACATGAACCGCCGGTCCAGGAGTCTGTCTAAAACCCAGAGTTTTAATAGTGATAGACAAAATCCTATTTCTGATGAAAAAAAAATGACAGATCCAGGAAAGATGAACTGATAAGCACCAGGCTAGGAGGCGATGTTTTTGTACCATACACCTTCCATAGGTCGATGGCTTAAATTATACAAAGCAGTCTTGACATTCAGCAATTAAAAAATTAAGGATTCAATTAGAAAAGAGGAAAATGCTGTGAAGAAATAGTTCAATGAAAATGCCAAATAAGCCTTTGAAAAGGCTCTTAACATCATTAAACCCTAGTAAAAGGAAAAGTAATTCCCCAGAACATGATCGTATACACAGACAAGAGTGGTCGTATTAAAAAAAATATTGAAGAGTTTGTACCCTGACAAGGAAATATAAAAACAGAGTCACTCCTGCATCGCCAATGGCAGTGTTCAATGTTGCACACGTCCTGGCAGCATTTCGGTACTACCTGAAAAAGTATGCAACCACTGTACAGCCCAGCACTTTATTCTTTAGCTTACATTCTACAGAAATAAAATACATTTAGCATACAACCTGTCTTTACATATATATAACATCTCTCTTCTTAGCAATTCCAAAATAGAAAAAATCACGTCACTTTTCAGCGAGTGAGTGGTTAAAAAATGTGGGATATTTATACCACAAAACAGTAGGAAGTATTCTCACATGCAAAGCACTGGCACCCATAACATCCCAGGAAATTATAAACATCTATTTACAAAACATTTTGAAATGGCAAGTTTATTCCAGTAGAGAACAAGTTAGTAAATTTAAAAAGTTAGAGATAAGTGCAGACATGAGAAAATTGGGTTGGTTGTAAAAAAGCAAAATGAGGAATTTCTGTGGTGATGAAAATGTTTGGTGTCTGCACTGTATCAGTGTCTATGTGTATCATTTTGCAAGATGTCATCATCTGAGGGAAACTGCTTGAAATCTACAAGAGATCCTTCTGTATTATTTCTTAAAACTTCACATAAATCTAAAATTATTTTTGAAGTAAAAATTTCAAAGAAAATGTAAGATTAAACATCTATCCAATGTTAATAAAGATGCATAGAGATGAGAATCCAATGAACACAGAGACTAAAAATGTGAAATATGAAAGAATTTAATCAATATATATATTAGAATGACAAAGAGAACATATTTCTATCAGAGAAAATATAGAGAAAGAAATGACAGACAGTGAGTGGTTAGCCACATTAATTAGGTCAAGTCATTTAAGAGAAAACAATAGGAAGACATATGCTTTCTTTTCAAAACATGTTTGAAAACATCAGAGTTAACAAGACAATATGCAGTTTCTTATTTACCTGTAATAGGAGATCCCATTCATAACTGTACCTTATTTCTTCCACAGCCACTCGCCTATTGAAGATATGACAGAAAATTTGAGACAAGCAGTCGTGTAGGAAATTTCTAACCCTAGGCAGTGATGTATACTGTTAATAAGTATATAGTAAAAATGCAGAGATACCTCAGCTCAGAAACCTAATTGATTCCACAATTCTAGGGAAAATGGCCACATTCATGTTCATCATCTTTTTTTTTTAATTTTAAAAACATAAAAGTACAAAAACACATTGACAAACAGACCCCAATTATCATAAAAAATAGTACAATCACAACTAATCTATAGACAAGGTGATATGGTCTCAACAGTGGTTATTGCTTTATCCATTGATATCGTCGAAGTGTAAATGTATGAACTCATATACAGACATGCAAATTTAGTCAGACAGTTAATCCTCTCAACAACAGAAAAAACACAAAAACCAAAAATCCAAAGACAAGAAACAAAACAGGCAAACAACAACAACAGCAACAACATCAACAACAAAAAAAACACCACTAGTTGCTGCTTTACATATTGATATCTTCGAAGTGTGTGTTCAGGATAACACATACAG
>PVLD010005731.1:0-42150 GCA_004027595.1 Dinomys branickii
CCAAATTCAAAGACCCAATCCAGAAATGGGCATCTGAGATGAATACACACTTCTCAGATAAAGAAATACAAATGGCAAATAAATATATGAGAAAATGTTCCACATCCTTAGTCATTTGAGAAATGCAAATAAAAACAACATCGAGATTTCATCTCACCCCAGTAAGACTGGCCAGTATGAAAAAGTCATCCAATAACAAGTGCTGGTGAGGCTGTGCAGAAATAGGGACTCTATTACACTGCTGGTGGGAATGCAGACTGGTGCAACCACTGTGGAGAGCCGTTTGGAGATTTCTCAGCAAACTAGGTCTAGAGGCTCCATTTAAACCAGCTATTCCCCTTCTGGGTATTTTCCCAGAAGATCTGAAAACATCATATCACTCTGATATATGTACACCCATGTTGATAGCAGCACAATTTGTAATAGCTAGAATGTGGATGCAACCCAAGTGTCCATCCACAGAAGACTGGATTAAAAAATTGTGGCATTTTTATATAATGGAATATTATTCAGCTATAAAGAAGACAGTTTTGGGGACTTTGTAGGCAAGTGGACAAAACTGGAGTCCATACTCATAAGTGAAATAAATCAGCAGTACATGTGCAGGCAACGTATTGTATCACTGGGATACAACCTGAGGGTGGGAATATAAACTAAGAGACATGAAGGAAATCTGTTCAAAAACAAAGAACAAATGGGATGAGGGAAAGGAGAAAAGAAAGAGGCCAAAATGTATGTATGTATATATGAATATACATATATGCAGGAGGGCTATCATGGTTCTACTATTGTATTATGTCACTTAATGATAAGGAATAATTGATGATGGGTTATTCGATCAATCTTGTATGTCTGTATGTGTTATCCTGAACACACACTTTGAAAATATCCATATGCAAAGCAGCAACTATTGGGTTTTTTTTTTAATTTTATTTATTTATTTTTTCAATTTTTTTTGTCTTTGGTTTTTTGCTTTTTGTGTTTTTCTGTTGTTGAGATGATTAATTGACCAATTTTGCATGTCTGTATCTGTGTTCATGTATATACACTTGGACGATATCAATAGGTAAAGCAACAATCATTGTTGAGTCCATGTCACCTTGTCTGTAAATCAGTTTTGATTGTACTATTTTTTATGCTAATTTGTGTCTGTTTGTTAATATGTTTTTGTGCTTTTATTTTTTTTGAATAAAAAAAAGAATATAGATAAAGAAAACAAAATTCACAGGAGGGGAAGATACAGACGCTTCACTTGTCAAGCCTTGAGGTCTTGGATGTGGAAGATAAGTAGGAGGATGGCGCTGAGGTTTCTAAAGTCCTTAAGCCATTGTGAAAATCACAGTTTTCCACTGAAAAGAATCACGGAACTAAAGAATGACAAATTCACGGGGAAATACCGGGTTCACAGATGTCTGCATTAAATTAGACAGGATGAGAGACATGACGCGAGATGTCTCCTGGAGAGCTGCACGTTAGGGTCTGAGGCTCAGGCAAGCGATGGAACTGCAGCACTGATGTGACTAATAGGAAGGCAGTTGCGCACAGGAGGTGTGTGGACACAGTGACCCACCCAGAGGTGCGTAGAAATATGGGGAAATAAAATCAGAGCGCAAAATTCTGGTCAGCACTGGTACAGGCCTCGGGAAAGGCACCCTCGGGGCAGGTGCGACGGAAACAGTGGGAGGGGAGGTGGAAAGCCAGCGGCCTGGGACAGAAAACATAGAAGACGGGGCGATGAAGAGGGCTCAGCCAAGCCTGATGAATTGATGAGAAGGTAACAAAGAAGCAGAGAGTATAATTTTCAAAGGCTGTAGCATAAGGACAGAAAGGAAATTAGTTTTATTCTTTCTAGAAGATTAATAAGAAAGAAAAACAGTAGTGTTGAATCAAAGGGAGGATGTTTTTCTTCCATTTTGAACCAGATGCTGAGGATTAAAACCCAAGTTTCAATCCGTTGAATGCCAAATCATGACAGATGAGTACAAGGGAAATTCATTGTGGTCATGTAGAGACATCCATCCCTAATGAATAAAGTTTTTGTTAGAAATACATGTATATTTTTTTCAGCAGTAAAACATTTTCTTCTGAAAAAGCTAAACAATAAAATCCCACTTAGAGGCACATTATACTTCCTGTAAGAGAAGCATCACCCCACCTCGGTTTTTATGTCATACGATTGAAACTCTAAGGACCCCTGTCAGTGAAAGGACTTCTGCACAGTTTACAAATCCCAAAGAAATGTTCCCAGCCTCCTGCCATGTCATGCGAGCTTGTCATTCCTTTGCAGAGAAGCTTTGGGGAGTATGTGACTATAGGGTACAGCACCCTGCCGCTTTTGCCTCAAAGTAGCTATTTCCTTCCTTAGACAAGTGAACTTTTGAGTTGGCTGTGGGCGAAAGAAAGCCCCCTAGCTAGGAGCTGTCCTCCTCAGGAGCCCCATTAAGACGTGTCAGGGTTTCCTGCTTCCTCTCTGTGTTTATTCATCATGGAATAAACAGCAACATTTGAGAGCAGCTGTTGCATCTCCATTCAAGCTAGATGTTGGATTATATTTACGATGCTTTGAGAATGGTTTCTTTTGCAGGCAGCATACCCATTGTATGACTGTACACACCACAGAAAGGCAGCCCTTGCTGCCGTGCCTGCCACACAGGATGTGAAGGAAGAGAGGGCACCGTGCTTTGCTGTGGGATAGACTCACTCTGAATATTCCAAATCGGAAAGCACTAGGCATCCATGTTAGCATTTGCTTCCTCTGTACCGACAGGACGATACTGACCACAGCCAATGAGCTGGGAGCCTTTAAAGATCCATAAGGAATTTGCCTTTCAGCATAATTTTTTTAAGCTTCAGGAAAGTGCCCACTTCCTAGCACAGTAACGTGCTCTTCTCTTTGCTTAATCACGGCGCTCAGTGCAGCGCAGTTTCAGTGGATCACCATCAGCTTGTACCTACATAGGTAGAGGGAAGCGCTCACCCTGAATAACGATTGCATAGTTAGGACCCAGAAGCACTGAAAAGAAACATTACGTTGATTTTCTGATAAAGAGATTCTTTCATCTAGGAATTTATAAATTGCCATGAGTTTCCAAAATAAGCATTGGTATATTAATAGACATAGAAAGAATTTTCCCCTGATCTGTCAATTCATAAGCTCTCAGAATATAACTCATTTAATCCAATGGAAAGGTAACACTGCAGCATTATTTATCATACATGCTTCTTTTAAAAGAAGAAGCAGTGTTTTTTCTTCCTTGACTCAGCTCAACACAGAATTCCATGAAAAGGTGATTATTCACATTAATTTATAATTTGAATTGAAACATTACCATTCTTCAGTTTGGTGTGATGACTTCCTAACTAGCATTCATCCTTCCTTTGTCCTTGTGAGCAGAACCTGAATTTGTTTGAGTATCCACCTCTCCCTGAAGTACCTCAAAACACTCAGGGGAAACTAGCTTCAGAGTTGGTCCTGAATACTAGGGCAGGAGCAGAATCTCCTGTAGTGACTGTAAGTGGTTGGTGTTGGTCATTATGACCTAGATTCAGACTAAACAGATGGATTTTTATGGTATAAAGAGGGGGTATTTGGTATTTTTTTCTTCTCTTGATGTGAAAAAGGAAATGTGTAGTACTCGTTACTACCAGCAGATATCTTATGACTAGCAGGGAAACCAAATTTAGGAAAAATCCAGTAATACAGGCCTTCAATACCAAGGATAAAAGGAAACTTATAAGGAAACAGTATGGACAAGGAACCAGCCAAATTTGAAGCCTTTGCTCTTTGTGGGTTTCCCACTGTGTGAAATAAATTTTTTTTATTATTACCAAAGTCAAAGTGAGTCAGGTTTTTTTTCTTCACATCTGAATGATATATTCAGGATTAACATATCTTATTCACGTTTAGGCAGATCCAGAAGTAAATGGAGTCAGTGGCTGCTTTGCTGCTTAGTTTGGAATACTACCAGTCACAGATTATCTGTTCTGCTGATCTAATAGCAGTCTTAAAATCCCAGCAATTAGTGGCTGCCTTAGGCTAAAGCACTGTGTAACCATGGAGGTGCTTGTTGGGATGCCAAGAAGACTAATACCCTGAACCATGAATTCTCATAAATATTTACGGGAGTGGAGATGTTTATTGAGTAAACTTTAATGCAACTCATCAAACACATATGTCCCCTTAGGAACTATAAATAAAGTGACTAGGAAGAGCACAGTCCATGCTGTCAGAGAATTTACAGTCTAGTGAAGGTGTCAGGTAGACACACAAGAAATAGCAAGCAGTTAACAAAGGAACGGGTAATGTGGCATCAGAAGTCCTGAGAGCAGAAGCAAGTACAAGAGGGATTGGAGAAGATTACAGGCATTTCAGGCAGTGATATCTGACTTGGATCAAGGTAAACAGGATCTCAGGATGTGAAGTCAGTCCAAACAGTTGAAATATTTACTTACAGGAAACAACAAAACAAAACTTTGATGTCGGGTGTAATATTGGACTCAGAACTTGGAGTCCTGAGTCTGAGATCCACACTATTCCATTGAGCAGAACACTAACGCTAAAGATTGCAGTTTCATTCTTTGTAAATTAATTTGAGTGAGTCATCTGTAAGGAGTCTTCCATCTGACATGTCATGATTTTAGAAATGCCTCAAGTGATCCCAGTACTACCTGTGATCTACTTCATTTACTTGAACTGTCAACATTACTATAATACTCTCTGGCCAGAAGTTGACCCTAATTCTATGTTTGTTTTTTTTCAAAGGATGTGTCATTTGACTCACAAAAAAGCGTCTTCAATGTGGTGACAGGAGATCTTTTGTGTTGGTTCTAGAGCCTAAAATTTCATGGAGAAAAACAGGAAGATATTTGTTACATTTTCTACTACCTGATAAGCTCACCTGAAATTTTGGAAGCTTATAATTTTCACAATAATGAAAAGGTTAAATTAAATAACACCAGGGACACCTGAAGCTTCAGGTTCCAAATTCTCACCAAACATCCTCTGGAAACTTTTGGGATTCATTTACAGCAGCCATGGTCACAGAAACTGCCTATTCTTTTAGGACTGAAAGAGTTTGGAATTTGATGTGATTTTCCTTAAGTTAAAAATGGTGTTTCCTATATAAGGGAGGGTAAAACAATACAACAAGGAGAAAAATTACTGTGACACACAGAATGTGTTGGATTGGCCTGCTTATATCGGTACAAATTCACTGCTGAGTCTTGGTGCCAAGAATAAGATCTCCTGGTGATCTGGGTGTTGTTTTTGTCAAGATACAGAAACCAATTCCATTTAACGTATACAACAGGGCATTTACTTTGTGGATGTATGTATCAAGTGAAACTCAGAGAATAAAAGGAAACTGGAAGGTTGAGCTTGGGAATGGGCAGATACCAAAGGGTCTACACTGAATCTTAGAGAAGGAAAGGAGCCCAAGTCTACAGCAATCTTCAGGTCAGCCCACACTGACTCAGTACCCATGATCACCTATATTCCTTTCTTTCTTGCACCGGCATCTTAAGATTCAAGACAAGGGGTGAAACATACTAGATCAAGTGAAGATCACTGCCCATTCCCTGGTGTTCTGGGGGGAAGAAAGATAAGATGGTCTTCTCTGCTTCCATACGAGGAAGCATGTTCCCACTAAAAGTACCTCTTACACATCAGTAAAAAGCTCGTCCCCAAAAGACAGCATCAGAATATCAGAGCAGATGCCAAGTGCTAGAAATGACAATAGCCCATATGGAAATTATGATGTATTCTAACAGAAGTAGCATAAATTTTAAATTCAGATTTACTTTTAATATAAGGATTTGGGGCAGTCATTTAGATTCGTTGCCTTGACCATTCAGTAGAGTTACCGAGTGCCAGATTATTTCCATTTGCCCCCTCTGCCATCATCAAACCGCTGCGTTTGCCCTCTGCTGCATTTCCTGGAAGCTGAAAATGGATGTAATAGCATTCTCAGGCATCACATTCAAATATGAGAAAGTGTGGCAAAGGCATGAAGCCATCTTTTCCTTACTTTCTTTCCTACAGAAGGGAAACTCTTCCCCAGAAACAAGCACACTGTCTCTCACATCTCCTAGGGTAGGATTGGCCCCCAGGAACATCTACAAAGACTAAGAATACCATTACCATGATTATTTTAGACATAATAGCATTCTCCATGAAAAGGGGTACAAAGGCAGCTTTGTATGAGTCATAAGTCACATGCAGGTTAGCTGGATACTTTAATCTAAATTCTATTAGAAAATAGGGTGTAGGAAGAATTGGGAAGACTTCCAACGCTGTTCAAGACAGGCCATTGTGCTAAGATCTGGAAATTCTTTGTAGAAAACTCATCCACCAGATAAATTTTGAGTTGGAATTTGTTTTAAGACATAAACCTTAGATACAGTCATAATAATTTTTATTGTAAAATAAATATCTTGATTTTAACATAACTTATTTTAAACTACAAATTTACCTAGTTTTGAGTTACGTTGTGACTATAAATTTCAATTCCTCCATTTAGAGCTCTAAATGTAACATTTTATGGGTATCCTTTCTGAATGGAGATGTTAATGAAAGTTTGGTTTAACTACAGGACAAGAGAGGCAGGTAGGCAAAAACATGGCTGGCTGTTCCCCTCCAGCTGATTCACACTTCTTCATGCCACTCACAGAGTGAAAGCCAGTGTTCTCTCAGTTTCACACCATGAAATGTACATTATAAAATGTACAGCTAGGGCGCCTGAGTTTTATTGCTACTATTTCCTGAGGCAGGGCCTAACGTGCAATTCTCTCTCTTGTTCATGAGGTTGTTCGGAGTCGTAAATTATACATTAGCCTCCAAACTGCTGTAAGCATCACCTCTATTATTTCTGGGCTTCATCAATAAATTATGGCATTTCAATAATATGCAAATTCCTATCAACATTTTTGGTCTTGAAATTACAAACCTCAAATTTATATAAATAATGCATGGAAGCGTATGTGGCATCTGCAAACTGATTTTATTTTTTTTTTATTTTTATTTTTTGCAAACTGATTTTATTACTGGGTACTTAATGGTAAGGAAGTATAATGTTAGTTGGACTAATACTTTACAAAATCTAGAAATGGATCTCAAGCTGTCTGTAATCTTCTCTTTGAAAGAAAGATGTTATTAGGGTTAATAATAGAATTCTGAAGCTAAAGGCCAATTTGAAGCCTTTAAAGTTTTAGAGAAGGAATCTTAAAAGATATAGGTGTTTGTCTGTGGCCTGGCAATGTTCCCTACTAGCAAGCTGAAATCAAGTGACAGACGCTTGGATCAATAAAGAGATGTAATTGTGACTGAGCTTTGTCAACCTTGACTGAAATAAAATATGAAACTTGCAAGAAAACTTGCTCAAATCTGTGAATTATTATAGAGCAGAGAAGTTGAATTCTTGCTTTAAATTAGAGCTATCTTAGCAGACCCACTGATTCAAGGTTACCTTTGACACAAAGGAACAATAGAGATGCTTTGGAGGACAGGGAAAGAGGGGCTGTGGATGAGTCTGCTGCTGACCACTTGGGTGGTGCCCTACAGGTGCCGGGCTTCCGTCCAGCCCCCGGTACCATGACACTTCATTTAACGAGGTCCCGCAACAGAATCTAGTCCAGTAGCTGCTCCTCTCTGAACGTCAGCTGCAGAATTGCTCTTCACCTTTCCATGTCCCTCTTTTTGCTTTTGCTTCCTACATTCCCTCACCAAACTCTACTATTGACGTTACCCTGATGCAGGATCCTGTCACACTACTCCCTGGCTCCTCCCCGTCTCTGTCTCCCTCTCAGTAGCATCAGCTGTTAGAGTGTTAGATCTGGAACTTTGCAAGGTCAGCCTTTCTCATGTTATCAATAATATAATAATAACCATAACATTAGTAACTAGGAACTGTGGTGTATGGTCATAACAAAAGCAGCGAAGCAGCTGTTCATTGTAACTTTCCTTACGGAGGCGAGACAATCTGACATGGTTAATCCTCTGAGCAACACTATGAAAAGACACTGTCAGTATTTCTCTTTGGTGTCTTCGTAGTCTTTTTCTTTTGTACTGCACATGTGTCACTTTTGCTATCCAGCCATCTTCTGAGATGTCTTTTATGTTGTCTGGAAGGTTTCATTCCGTGTTATTTATTTCATTCTCAGAACCATTTATTCTTATTTTATGACTCCGCTATACTCAAGATGCTCCCTAGAAATTTGCTTTTATTTTTAGTACAAAAATTGTTCTACTAGTTCTAGCAATTGTTTCCTTACTTTTTTAAACTATGTGCTGACTTTTTCTGCATGTTTTTAATCTGGCTTACCCTAAATATAGTAGTGGGTAATGTGAGTCTTATTTTTCTCCTCCCTTTGCTTTCACAGTTATATGTGCTCATAAATGGAAGGGAAAGGAAAGATACCCTCCAGTGAGTTGGGAGCGTTCTTTCTAGTCTTGGCGGTACTGTGACTCATCTGTGTCTTTTGTGATGATTTACCCTGAAGTTATGGGGCCCTTTCTCGCTATTCCAGCACAGAGAGAGGTCTGAGTGGGAAGTAGCAAGCTAGCTGTCAGAGTTTAGTTCATCAGCTAATCACGTAGATGCACTTCTGTTGCTTACAGCGGTTTATCTAAACAGACAGCATGCTTTCACTCGCTCTCCCTTTCGTTCTCACTCACGTCTCCTGCTTGTTTTCAGGGGCCTGGTAGTCTGAGTCCACATCTGATTTCTAACTTACAGTATCTATTTAAAATCTTTATGTTTTACTGCTGTGTACTTTATAATTTTTTTCCTCTCATTTTAAGGAACTGTGTGTGAGAAGGGGCAAGAGGAATTCCTGGGTCCGGTTAACCATTTTAATCCAATCTTTACTCCCATTTCACAGATTAAACAACTATGTTAGCTTAAAGGATGTGCCCACAAGTCAGAGATTCTAGCTATTCTGACCAGTTTCACTGATGCTAGAGTCTGTATTCCAACTAATGTGCATTCTGATTTTCAATATAGAATTTTGGTTTATATAATTGTACAAAGGCTCATTTGACCCGCACGGTGTAACCTGTAAGGCTTTGTGCCCACTGTTGCTAGTTTACTGATAGGAAACAGAACTGTTAAGTGACTTGCCCAGAAATTCACAGTTAATGTTTAATGCATAATAAGAACTCAGGAAGAAAAAGAAGAGTGTGTTCCTACACTGTAGGACCTCACAGCATAGAACCTGAAATAAAGCCCAAATTTCCTAATTACCAAACCTTGGTCCTGTCATCCCTTTTATAAAAATCATTTTGTGAATGAACACACACACATCCAGGCACATTCTTGTCCCACTGGAAGACTGCAAGTGGGAAGACCTGGCTTGTTTTTTATATAACTACATCCAATGATGCATAGATATTTCTTGGAAACATATATCAAAAATTAACCCTTAGGTTTGCAAAAAAAGTTCCAGTGTGGCCTCAATACTCCAAAAGGTTACACATTTGCATTTTAATGTAGTTGTACAGTGTGCTGAAAAATAAAAGAGAAAGTCAAAGAAAAAAACATTGACAAATCAGAAGCTTACTGAAGAATTTAATCAACACCAAGCATCTCTTAAGTGACCACACTTAACTACAGACTTCCAGATGACTGTCAATGTCAACCAGAAGAAAATATAACAAAGCTATGATGAAACAGTTATAAGCACATTGTACTATATTATTTTTATTTGGATAGTGTTTCTTTGGTTACTCTGGGGGGAAGAATATGAAAGCAGAAAACATTAGATAAACAATGGTGCTGGTATGCTGATGTGAAAAATTCCTTTGCATCCTCCAGTGAAAGAGGTTTGATCTAAATCCTCACTTCTCTCCTTCATGAGTTATTCTTGTTAATGGCACCAGAATGGCACAAGAACTATATGGTCACAGAGCTATTGCCGTGAATATCAGGGCACCAAAATGGAAATTCTATATTACTTATTAATCTATCACTACTACCTAATTTTGTTCTTTTACTAATGAAAGGCAAATGAAGTAAATAGTAGAAGTAGTAATTTATATTTGACATTGCTTAATGAATTATTGTTTTTAAATAAAATTTCTTTTCATAATCTCAATCAATATATTATAAAATAAATGTGATATTTAAATAACATCTTATAAGATAGAAATTGTGACAATTAGTGAAAGAAAGAAATATGTTTTGAGATGTTAATTGATTGGGTAGTGCAGTTTGCATGTGATCAAGTGATCAGAACAAAACTCAAACTCTCATGTTCAGAATCCCCGTGGCTATGCCACATTGCCTTGCTTTTACAATGCTCCAAACAACTGTGGACACTGCGGTTTTCTGTTTTGGCTTCTATATTTCAGATGGGGATCTTTACCTTTTAGATATTTGGATTGTAGGATTCACTAATACCATAGGAATCTTAGAATTTCTCTTCTCAGCCTCCTAACTCAACTCACCAAACCTACAACAGAAAATTACTTATCTATGTAAAGAATTTCTGTAGTTTCCTCTTATTCTGCTAAAATAATAATTTCCTTCCTGTGACCACTAGATTAACATGACTTTGCAAACCATTATCTGGGTGTCAGTGTTTTATATTTTGTCTGAGTAAATATAATGTTTGATATTCAAACTGTGTTAAGAAATTCAGCATGGCACCCCTAAGAGCTAGATACATGATTTAAAAATAAAATTTTCAGCTGGTTTCAGAATCTCACTTCAGCTCTGTACTAGCTATGGATATATTTGGTTTAAAAGCAATAAAGTCTATTCTGGAAAGTGGGCCACATTTAAAACCCCATGAACTGCATACATTCATTTCATCTTAATCTTCCAGTCCATTGTTTCAGTGCTCCTCCAAAACTGAAGATAAGACACATAACCACAGAGCCCTTATTTAGGATCAGATTTATATCCTTTTTAGTACCTGACTGAAAACTTTGACTTTAAAAATTGCTTTATAATCACTAAAATAATAAAACCAAGAGTTATAGCTCATGAACCAATGAAGGAGATAAAACTGTAATCACAAGAGAATTACTCAGTTAATTCAAAAGAAGACACAAAAGAGAGGGAAACTGAAGCAAAGAATAGGTGGGAAAAAATAGAAGGCCGATGGTGAAAGACCTAAGCCCAACTACACTCAGAATGACATTAAGTATAAACGGTCTAATAAAAAAGCAGAGATTGTTAAATTGTTTTAAAAATTAGGACGTAACTGTAACCAGGCAGAAAAACATTTTAAATATAGGAACACAAATAAATCTAAAGAAAAAGGGATGAAAGATACATATCATGTTAACACTAATCGAAAGAAAAATATGTATCATGCAAAGGCCAAGCAGAAGAAAACCTGGAATGGCTATAATAACATTTGACAAAGTAAATTTAAGAACAAAGAAGTTTAACAGGGCTAAAGAAGGGTCATTTAATAATGATAATGTGGCCAATTCAAGAGAACAAAGCAATCCTAAGTACACATATAATTACTTAGAGAATTTTCAGACTACCTACTAAAGGCATAAGAAAATATTAAAATTTACAATAATTGCCAGTAACATCAATTCCTACTGTCTATAATTTATGAAAAAAGAAATAAAATCATCAGTGATATAGTATACTTCAATACTATCAACCAATTTTAATTGACTTATAGAACATTCCACCTAACAAAGATTTCCAAGTATGCATGGAAAATTTACTATTATAGACCACATCCTGGATCATAAGACATCATCAGTAAATTTAAAAAGATTCTAACCTTACAAAATATGATTCTTTAATTACAATAGAATTAAGTTAGAAATCAATGATAGAAATATCATTAAAAAAACTCCAAATATTTGGAAACTACATAACACATTTCTAAATAGCCCATCAGATAAGGGCAAACTTAAAGAGTGGAATTAAAAAGCATTTTGAAATTATTAAAATGGAAATACAGCATATCAGAACTTCTGGGATACTGCTAAAACAGTATTTAGGAGGAAATGTGTATCACTGAAAGCCTACCTTGGTAGAAAACAGGAGTCTTAAATTACTGACCTCACCTACCTTAGGAAGCTAATAAAAAGCAAATAAAATCCAAAGTTACCAGATGAAATAATAATAGGTGAAAACAGAAAATAATGAACTAGATAACAGAAAATCAGTAGAGAACTAAATGACATCAAAAGTTCCTTGAGAAAATGAAATAAAATTACTAAGCTGTTAGACTGATCATGAAAATTAGAGATGCAAATTCCCAGTATCAGCAGTGAAAGAAGTTACAGATTCATTGTAGATTATATTGCTATTAAAGGGATAGTAAAGAAATATTATGAACAGCTTCCAAATTCATTCTATTAGGCCAGCATTATTTGAATGCCCAAACCAAATAAAATCATTTCAAAGAATAAATTGGTTTTCCAAAAACCGAGAAAGAAAACTTCTGAACAAAAGTTTAGTAAATTGAATCCAGTGACATACACAAAGGACTGTGGTAAAGTGATTTTATTCTACCCTTCAAGGTTATTTTAACACTCAAAAATCAATATACTTCACTATGTTAAAAAAAAAACCTAAAAAATCAAAGTCTATGATCATCACAATAGATTCTGGAAAAGCATTTAACAAAATCCAATATTCATTCCTAATAAAACGCTTAGCAAACCAAGAATGGAAGGGAACTTTTTCAATCTGATAATGGACACATGTGAAAAACTGGTGCCAACACTGGACTTCACAGTAAAATAATAAATCTTTGTTCCCCACTAAAATTAGGAAGAAGACAAAGATTGCTGTTGTCCCCACTCCTTATAGTAGTTTGGATTAGCCAGGTGCAATCAAGCCAGAAAAAAGAAGGAAATATCCAGATTGGAAAGGAAGGTGTAAAGCTGTTTATATTCGCAGATGACCTAGGTGTCCGTATAGGAAATTCAGTGAAATCTAGACAGCAACTAGAATAAGTAATTTTAATAAGGTTACTACTAGACCAATAGGCAAAACTTTATTTTTATTTTTATATCCTAGCAAAAAACAAGTCAGTATTTTAAAAATAATATTTATAATGCCATTAAAATGGCACTCCTAGAGATAGACTTACAAATGATACGTAAAACTGCAAACTGCAAAACATCACTGACAGACATAAAGTTACTGAAACAAACGGAGAACAAATAAAAAGAAATAGTCTCCGCATCTTTGGAAGACTCACTATTTGGTCTACACTGGTCTACAGAATCACTGTCGTTGCAATCAAATTTCCCACTGACTTTTCTGGGAAAGTTGATAGATTCTAAAATCCATTGTATAAATTTAAAGAACTCAGAATAGGGTAAACAATTGGATAAAAGAACAGTGGTAGAACCAGTATAACCCAATTTCAAGAATATCATAAATGTGTAATATCAAACATTGTGATATTGTCATAAACATAGAAAAGCAGGTCGCTGGAACAGAGCAGAAACAGCTCCACATACAAAGAAAACAAAATGATCTCTATGGTTTAGAGATTAGACAAAGATGTTTTAAATACACACTAAAAACAAGATCCAGCTGGGCGTGGTGGCACAAACCTGTAATCCTAGCCCTCGGGAGGCTGAGGAAGGAGGATCCTTGTGAGTTCCAGGCCAGACTGACCTACAAAGTGAGCTCAAGAAAAGCCTGAACTGCATAGTGAGACCCTGTCTCAAAAAGACAAAATAAATAAATAAATAAATAAAAACAAGATCCACAGAGGTACACGCCACTGAATTGCGTCAGGCTCAGGAAATGAGTCTACTCACCTTGTCCTTCCTAGCCCTGGCAGACAGATCAAGCTGAACTTCAGATTTCTTCAACATTTCTGTTCAGGAAACTAAAATTTTAGTGACATTGCTGAGCAATCCTTTATTATTATTATTATTATGATGATGATGATTGTGATGGTTACTATTGCTTTTAAATATAGCAATAATGACTCACCTTTTATTAGAGTTCAACTTATGGATTTTCTGTTAAATTATCATCTTAATTTTACAGCAGCTTTCTAGCTACTATAGGATATTGTTATAATCCCATCATATATGAGTAAACTGGGATTCAGAGTGATTCGGTTATTTGCAAAGATGGCACTGTGGCAAAGTGGTGGGACCCACTCTGATCCAAGTTCCTGAACCTCAGAAGCTGGGTGTTTTTCTCCTGTCTCACTTTGCTTCTAAACAGACTGGTGAATTAGTTTCTGATTTTTAAAAAGGAGCTTTGTTAAGCCAGTGTGTGCTACCTGAGGTTAATGACAGCATTAACTCTTTCATTAATAAATTTTTGAAAGTCTTTAGCTTTCAAATCTATAATGGCTACCATCCAAGTTTGCAAGTGTGCTCAAAGGGAACAGATGCATTGCCCTTTTCATCTTGAATAGAAATAAATTCTAAGATTTTGCTATAACAGACTGTTTCACTATAAACATAGGTGAACATATATCACTGTGATATGATGTTTTTAATTCTTCTGGGAAAATACCCAGAAGGGGAGTAGCTGAGTTAAATGGGACCTCTAATCCTAATTTTTTGAGGAACCTACAGACTGATTTCCACAGTGGTTTCACCAGTCTACACTCCCACCAACAGTGTGAAGGGTTCCTTTTTCCCCACAGCCCCTGCAGCATTTGTTGGTTGATTTCTTGATGATAGGAATTCTTTCTGGGGTGAGATGGAATCTCAGTGTTATTTTAATTTGCATCTGTTGAATGACCAATGATGTTGATTTTTTTTTCATGTATTTATTTTCCATTTGTGTTTCTTCATTTGAGAAGTGTATATTCATCTCAGATGCCCATTTTTGGACTGTGTCTTTGTATTTTGGGGGGGTCTGATTTTTTTCACTTCTTTACATGTTCTAGATATAAGTCCTTTGTCTGAGGGACAGTTAGCTAAAATGTTTTCCCATTCTGTGGGTTGTCTTTTCACTCTACTGGTGATTTCTTTTGATATCAAAAATCGTGAAGACAACCCAAATGCCCATAAACTGTGGAATGGATAAGAAAAATGTGGTATTTTTATACAATGGAATATTACTTAGCTATAAAGAAAGATAAACTTGAGGCTTTTATAGGTAAATGGATGCAACTAGAGACCACACTGATAAGTGAAATAAATCAGACCCACATGTGTAAACATTGTATTATCTCCCTAGTGTAAGAACCTAAAAGAGTAACTAAAATCTGAAAGGTACAATAAATATTGTGAAAAGGAAAGAAACTACTCAAAAGCAAAGGACAACCAGGATGAAGGAAAGGAGAAAAGAAAGAAAGAAGGGGGAAATATATACATATATACACAAGATAGCTAAGATAATTGTACCGTTAGTTTCTATTGGTTTATCAAAAGGAACAGATAATATTTAATTGTTTGATCAGTCTTGCATACCTATATCTGGTAATCTGAGCAACTGCTCTGAAGATAACAATATTTAATATAAAAACCATTGTTAATTTCCTATCATCTCATTTTGAAATTCTGTATTGTTTTTATTGTTATTGTGTTGTTTCATTTTTATCTTTGTTTTTCTTATTTTGTTTTTTGTTCTTTTCTCTTTAAAATAAAAAAGAAATGAATTCTACCTTAGTCTGTAATGACACTGCCATTTCCATACTCAGGCTGTTGTAAATTAATGTAATTCCAGTGGCTACCAAATGCTCATGGTGTAACTGCTTTACCCAGTAGGATCTGATCTGATATTCCTCTGATGTTGCCTAAATAGATAACTCACTTCAGGGAGCCTCCCTTTGAATTCAGTGCTCTTGGCATTTGCCCCAGTTCTGCAGTAGCCACCTACCCCAGGGGTAAAGTGATGAATCTCAGGCAATCTGGCCATTGCTTCCATTTCCCTTTCACATTTGTTTACACATTTGCAACTGTCGTCTGAGAATGGCACAACATAGAAAGGATGATGCCCTCTTCCTATACTCTCTAAGGGGCAAAACCACATGGACCATCTTATCAGTCTCAGTCAGATTGCTCTTCAGTTGTGTTCCTGGACAGACATTTGGAAGCCTAAGTACAGTATCGTTAACGGAACCAAATTTATACCAGTACGTTGACTGCGAATTTATGCCAGTATATTTACTGCGAAAGATAATATTTGAGAAAGGTAAATGAATACAAGTAAGCTTTTTAGCCTGTAGCTAAGCTAGTCCCCATGAGAATTAACACTGTAAGAACCCAAGGAATGTGCACTGCCAACGTGTAGTTTCTCTCCTCTGAAAACAGACCAGTCAACAGGGTAGGTTTAAGCAGCAAATACAAAGAGTGGAGTCAGCTCAGTTCTTTTAATCCAGTCAGTAAACTTTGTAAGCATCTACATAAGTCTCTGAAATTATTGTATACATGTTAAATCTATTCTAATTATGAGCATTACTAACCTCAGGAGGCTCTTAAATCTGTAACCTGAGCATCACTCTGCTTTAGAAAAGCAACTCTCATTCAGTGTTCTTTCAGATACAGAAATACTCAGTAATTAACCTTAACAAATTTGGGTCTTGGTCCGTTTCTACAAAATTAGTTTCTAAAGAAGTATTAAGAGCCCTGGCTGGGGCTGGGGATATAGCTCAGTGAAATAAGCGCTTGCCTGGCAAGCACAAGGTCCTGAGTTCAGTCCCTGGTCCCGCCAAAAAAAGAAGAGCACTGGCTGTAGCACAGTGTCTATTAATAATACTTCTGGGTCTCAAGAATTAGAGCATGTGTTTACGCTATAAGAGATACGGGAAACACTGACAGGCCATATATCAGCAAACGCGCAGCATGTCTGCAAGCACACAGCAGACCTAATCAAGCTGTCCTCTTACAACTTAGGGTCGTTAGCAGTACTATTCGAGAAAATTAGAAATTAGATTTCATGGGAAATAGTTTGGAAACATGAAGAGAACAGAGTGCCTTACCTTAAAACAATGGGTTTTCAGTGTTTGTGGATTCATCGCCAACGTTCCTTACGTTTGGAAGAGTGTTCCCTTTATAAAAACTGAGAAAATGGCAGGAGCTGTATAATGGCAACAAAACAGAAAGGAGGTGATTTATTTCATTGTTTTTTTTAATCCTTCATGGGATATCTATCAAGTTTTTCATTTAAGAAAAGAGACATCATAAAATTGAAATACTTTTGAACCAAAGATCAAATATATTTTCTGAGGTTTAGTCACAATAAACAGATCCTTTTGTTGAAGTTCAAATTACTTAACCCTTAAACTTCCCAGGTGCCTGGAAGAAACAGCAGTTCGACAATACATGTTCCATTAAAGAAAGTCTAGGCCATCAACATTTACACTTCTAATTCCTTGAAGGAAATGCTAGACAACCAAATATATTTTATTTCCTAAATACCATAGATTAGTTTTTAAATAGTGACCATCTAAGATAAAACTGTATTCCTTCTAGAAACTAATTTTTTTCTTCTAAGCCTCAAATTCTGATCCCCCCATTCTTCAGTATAAAACAATTTTAAAACACTAGTGTGTGGAATAAAACAGCAGAAAATGAAGTATCAGGCAATAATGCATCTCACTCTTCCTATAGGATGAGCGTCTTCAGTATTGAGAACTAGCATTTAATGTGTAAGTGACTGTTTCCAAGGCAGCAGAAATTAATTAAAGAAAAAGTTTTCTTTCTAAAAGGTTTGTCCTTATCAAGTTATCTGCCTATATAGAAAGACAGTAGAAGTATTGGGCCTAGGAAGAGATTGGTTTTTAAATCCTGTCCTTCATGAACTGAGTCAAGATGAGGTGACAGGATAGGTTGATCAGAGATGAACTACAAAACAGTGTGGCCTTGTGTAATGAGGAGCAAAGAGAACTTTCGTGAGACCATTTTTATAAGAGAAGGAATGGAAGATAAAAAACGTCCTAGGCAGAACGATGACCAGCAGCACGAGGCAGAGGAAACGCAGTGGGGGCAGATTAGTGCTCTGACTGGCTGGAGCTGGGAAGGGCTGGAATATGTTATGTCTGGATTACATGGAGCCTTTGGTGCCAGGATGAGAAACTGGCATTTCTTTCTGCATATAGTCAAACAGCAGTTAGAAGAGCTGCACTGATCATGTATGGAGTAGGGCACAGGGATAATCTTTATGGAAAATCAAATCAATGAAGGATACAATGTGGATCAGAAAGGAGAGTGACTAGAAGCAGGTAATCTGATTGGAGATCGTTTCATGAGTCCAGATGTGTATAGACAGCAGAGATTAGGGACATGGCAGTGAAATGGATACATACAAAAAGCTTTGTAAAGACTTTGGAACTGGGCCCTGTCTATTTTGGTTGTGGTATGATCTTAATCTCATTACCAGTGGCCGGGCATTCAGGTGATCACTTCAGGCACAAATAACTTTGTAAAACATAGCCAAACCATGTCTTTATATTTCAGACACAGCATTAGTGCCCAACTGCTGGAGAAATGAAACGGTATTGCTTCCCTAAATATATCCACATCTTAATGCCTGGGCCCTATGAATGTGACTTTATCTTGAAAAAATAAAAAACAAGGGTGTCTGCAGATGTGATTAAGTTCACGGTCCTGAGATAAACTGGGTTGTCCATGTGGATTCCAAGTATGGTGACAAACATCCTTATAAGAGGCACACAAAGGAGAAAATGATAGGATAAGAGGGTGAAATTTGAGTGGTGTAGCCAAAAGCTAAGTCCAAGAACTTCAGGCTAACAGAATCCCCGAGAGTTGGCAGGAGTGTGGCCCTGTCAACACACTACTCAATGTATACTATCTCATTAAATTCTCACAAAAACCATGGGATAGTTTCAAATCACCATTTTACAAAAGATAAAATGGTGATGAAGAAAACTAAACTCACATATTGAGCTACAGCCAAGTTTGGCCCTTCTGACTTTAAATTCAGTGCCCTTTTTATGAAGTGCCACTGGTGCGGCCAAAAGGATGATAAGGAAAAGATGTAGTTGAACCTTCTTCAGACTCTAAACATGAGATTCTTGCTATTTTATTTTATCTTTGTCTTTAAATGTGTGAAGTGTATTTTTAAAGACACCTGTACGTTTTAATAGGATTTTCTCCTTCTGACTGCTACTCTTAAAAGGCAAATGAGTAAGAAAGAGCAAAATTAAACCTAGGATGTAAACATAGTGACTTAGAAAAATAGCAAGCATGGATTCAGTCTTGCTTTCCTGTGCTTCCCTTACCTCTTGCCTTCCATGAAAATGCTGGAGAGAGGTTGAGATGGACAGAGGAATACATGTATCCTAAGAAAGTGGCCTCCCCCCACAGACCAGTTGCACGTGTCTTCTGGCCATGACCATCTCAATGTTCTCTAAGGCACAATTCTTGTATTATGTTCCTGGCTTCCTATAGAGCAGAATTTTTTTTCCTGGTTTCAAGGTTTTAAAAGCAAGAGTTTGCTTGGATAGAGCTGAATTTGGTGGCACACACCTATCATCCCAGCACTTGGGAGTCTGAGCTAGGGAAATTATCATGACTTCAGGGGTAGCCTGGGTGACATAGTGCATTCTAGTCCAGCCTGGATTGCATGGATTACGTATGAAGACCTTATTTCCAAAAAAAGAGATTAGTCTTAGATAAAATAGCTCAGAGATCCCTTTGAAATACCATTTGCATAGCAGAGGCATCATTGTCCTTAGGTATTTCTGTAGGTGGAAGAGCCTGCTAATGCCCACCTTCAACCACACTGAACCAGAGAGTAGACTTCACCCAGTGTTCAAGGTACTGTCAGATTTGGAGGATGCTAAGGAATCTGGGACTCCACAATGCAGTGCTTTTCCTCCAGATACACAAATGAGGCAGTTGAATAACTCTGCTGAATTTGGGGCTCAAGAGTCAAGGCTCAGCAAGAGACAATACGGAAAATTAGGCCAGCCTCTGAGAATAAGATCATTTAGAAAATTGCTTATAAGAGACCAGTCATAGTTTGCCTGAGAACACAGTCCTTTACCCAAAGGTTTCTTCCCTGGAAACTTACAGATTAGCTGCCTCAATCCCTAACTCCTGGAGTTCTCTATAATGTTTGTAAAGACTTCTTATGCCGGGAACATAAACACCATGTGTAGTTTATACTTCATATTATACACACATACTCCTAAAGTGCCCCATAAGTATTAGGCGATAGAGATGTTTAACCAACTTAACATCCTGACTACTTGAACCACTTAAGCAATTCCATGAGAACCCTGCAAATGGAGACGGTGGAGGGAGACTGTGTATTTGATCTTTATCTCAAATCGGAGCCTTTTTGACCATTCAGGAGAGTCTTTATGTCAGATTTTTGTAAGCCTTTGATAAAACACATGCCACCATTTTGATGGCCAAAGTTGAGGAACCACTGCTATTTTCAGTAGCATCATAATAAAATAAGTGTTCATGAGTATAGCCCAATATGATAAAGCAATGATGCTTGCTTTCTAAAATGTCTAATGCACTGGTACCTTGGTTCATGAATTTAATTTGTTCGCTGATTTTGGAAAAGATGGCTGCTACATTTATGTTTGCAGCCACGGAAATATGTCCACGGTCATATTTGTCATGTTTGTCATCAGACTTTGCATACAGTAACAAAATTTTGCTAAATGCTTCTGTCTGAGAACAAAATTGTTTGCAAACCACGTTGTTTGTAAACCAAAGCACTCATGGACTGAGGTGCCACTGTATGCTCTATTGACATTTATGCTATGATATAGTGAGCAGAGCTCGGGGCTAGGCGTCAGGAGTGGTTTCCAATCCCAGATGTGCTGTGTGTCAACTGACTGACCCGAGGAAAGTTATTTTCCTCTGAGGTTTTATTTCCTCCATTGCAAATCAAAGTTTATTGTCTCTGTTTACTAGGATGTTGCGAGAAGGAAATGAGAGAACACATGTAGCAGCTATAGATTGGCAATAAAAAATCCAGTGAATCTTCAGCTTATCCCAGACCAAACATGGCTGCTACCAGTATTCTTGCATCTGCATTAAAGAATTTCTTAAAAGGACAGAAGCTCACTGCTTCTATTTTTAACTCATTAGATACTTATCATAAACCTTTGCTTAATCTGAACTGGATTTTTTTTATACTATAAGTGTTCATAGAGATCCATTTCATATTTTTCACTCCAAAAGGGAAACTGAGTAATTACATGACCTATGAAGTGAGTCAGGAATGTCAGCATGGCCACATAAAGCAGTATGCGTATCTACATCCTAAAAGGCTTCTGCAGCACATAAAATTGTGATGCATGGGGTAACAAAAAGCCAAAATCATAAAAATTTCAGAGAAAATAACCTACTGACATCCTAAGCTTGTGATTTCATTAAGTAGAACTGAAGAATGTTTTAGGGGTTTTTCCTTATCCTGTGGGCCGGGTGTTGAAGTTAAGGCAGAAGCCCTCAGCACTATCCTACTATAACATAGGCATTTAGGGGCCACAGCTCATGTTTCAGGAGCTGGTTGTTGAGTGGTCTTGAGGAACAAGAGGATCATTTTATTCAGCACTGTTGGCCCTTTGACCTTTTTGGGGAAACATGCTGTATTATCTTTCACATTGTTATACCACTTTTTAATTTGCCTGTCAAACTAATGTGGTGGACTATTTACAGCTGTTCTGTGTAAAGTTTTACTGATAAAAACTCCCCATAAAGGTGGACTCTTGTCAATTAAAAAAGAACCACTTCATCAATCAAAGGCTTTTAAGTCCAAATTCCAACTTAAATATAGCATTTTATAGCAAGATTTTCTAACTTTAGGTAGCATATAAAAGGATGCTAAATTTAAAATGTTTGGGAATTATCTCCTCAAATCACTTGTACAAATCCATTTTTTAGGCTACTAAATAACATTATAGCTATAGACTGTACTGTGGAAAAGCCTCTGGAATTTTAAAACATAAAATCTTGATTCAGAAAGTATAACATCCCCCACAAAAATACAGTCAAAAATAAAAATAACACAGCTGAGCTCCCACTCCCCACTCCAAAGATTTCATAAAATCTAAGAAGGCCAGATTCTCATCCTGTATAACTCCATGAGTTTTCCCATAGGGAAATCAATTTGTGAAGGAATTCAGAAACCTCCCTTACAGAAATTCTCATAGAGAAACATAGGATGAGAATCTATTTTATACACAGTAAACACAAAATTCTTTAAGATTTGGTCTTTGCCCTCAAGTCCCAGATGTTAACTGTAAAAGATGGTCTTGGGGTTCCAGTATTCTCTTCTCAGGCTTCTCAAGAATTCACCCACTCATTTAGCACATTGACGTCAGGGGGCACATGGGTATTTATAAAGTTGCCCCCCCCCATCCCATCTTCAATGCAGCGGGAGCTAGGATACATAGAACGAATCAAATTTTAAGTAAAGGGATAATATTGTTGGTTTTGGACATATGGTTTTGTTTATGTATTGTTTTTGAAACAAGGTCTTTCTAAGATGCTAAGTTGCTAAAGCTGGGCTCAAATTTTTTTATTTTATTTTATTTTAAAGACAAAAGAATGGAGGCATATGAACCAGAATAAGCCATAAACAATACCGAAAATACAAAATTATACAGAATATAGTAGGGAATTAGCACTGGATATTGTATTACATAATGTTATCTTCACATTAGTTAACACAAAAATACTAAAGGAAATACCAAATTATAGAGAAGATAGTAGGGAATTAGCACTGGATGCTGTATAATATAAAGTTATCTTCACTTCTGCTAATACAAAAACGACTGAGGAAATACAGAATTATAGAGAACATAGAAGGGAATTAGCTCTGGATGCTGTCCTACGTAATGTTACCTTCACCTTTGTTACTCAGTTACACAGATGATGGCCCATTTGATCATTCAGTTTTTCTCCTCCCTCATCTCCATTGCCCTACCACTCAATCAGTCATCTTCCCTGTGATAATGACTGTATTCCTGGGTTTATCTATACCCCTGGACTATCGCATTGGGAAGAGATATAGTTGCCTCAGACTATACTATGACATACATGGGCATATGCAAACTGCCATGGTTGGAGGTGGAAAAGCACGTATGCTCACAGTGGACCGCCCGGCTCCACCCCGTCACCAAGCTATGGGTGGGGGCGGGTCCAGTCCGTGAGGTGCCCTCAGTGGGGCCCTCAGCGGAGCAGCTGCAGGGCCCACAGTGGAGCAGCCGCGGGGCCCTCAGCAGAGCAGCCACGGGGTCCACAGCGGAGCAAGCTGGGCTCAAATTTGAGAACCTTCTGCCTCAGCTTCCCAAGATACCAGGTTTACAGACATATACTACTATGCCCAACGTGCACACAGACACACACACACACACGTATACTTTTTAAAATATTAAAATGGCATATACTTGTAAAACTATTGAAAAACAGACACACAAAAATGAAAGTCCTCAAAAATATCAATAGGGTTTGCCAATGATTATAACTCACAAATAGAACAATAAAGTCAGATTATCAAACATTGAATAATTTTGAAACATTTGCCTACTTAGAATTCTTTTTTTTTAAATCTAAGCAAAGGACAGTGGGAATTTTTGATGTGCCTCAACTCAGGCAGATTTGCTGGGAAACAAGTCCAGAAACAAAGATGAAAGTCGGGGTTGTGGAAGGTCATGAGACAGGCTTTTCTCTTCCAGTCACTGTCACTGAGGAAGGCAAGAGCAGAGCAGAAGGAAGCCCGCAGGTCTGATGCATGAAAGAGTATGAAAGATTCAACACGGGAAGCAGAACAGCTTAAGGACCAGAACTGCTGGGAAACTTTAGTAATGCCTTTCCTCGTACCTGTTCTTGACATTTAGGTTAACCAGTCCATAAGCACTCTAGCCTGCAAACTAGGACCAAGCACCTCCTGAAGAGGTGGCTCAGGGGACAGCACTTCCTCTGCACCAGGTGCTGTTTGAGGACTGCACCTGCACGTCTCATTTGCTCTGAATGATAACCGAGAGAGACAGGACTGTTATCAGCATTTCACACACGGCACTCCCGGGGCTTAAAACGATCAAGTAAACCCCCCAGTCACATAACTGATACATCTGGATGAAGTGAACTTTACCCTTTGAGTGTTTCTACAGGCACACAAGCCAGTGTCACTGAGCTCACCATCAGTCAGTTGAGGGAAAAAATGGAAAAGATGACAATTAACACAACCTAATAAATGGTGTGTTTAGGTCTGGGGTATGAAATTATTGGTCTGGCCATCTCAGTGGAAATTAGTGGCATCTTGGCCAGGCATGGTGGCAAGCACCTCTAATCCCAGTACTTGAAAGGCTGAGACAGGAGGATCACTGTGAGTTCAAAACCAGCCTGGATTACATAGTGAGTTCAAAGCCAGTCTGAACTACATAGGAAGACCTTGTCTCAAAAAAAAAAAAAAAAAAAAAAAGTAGTTCTATGTTTTGGATACAAACAAACTTAGTGTACTCTTCAATTCTACTTATTTCAAAAGCCATATACCTTTCCTAAGTGTCATAATGAGCTCCAGTGATGTTCAACATAGGATTTTTTTTACTGGGAGAGAGGTAGGACCTGATACTGTTTTAACCATATCCCATGGGTTTGTTTCCCCATATGCCATGAATTTTCACCCTGATCATCAGTGCATCTGTTGCTCTTCCAAACATTGGAGTATCTTTGTTCAAAGGTGAACCTTCTTACTATGCCAGGAACATGGTTCGCCTAAGAACCAGTGCACCCTACTAATATCTGTGTGCTTTCCTCCGAGTATAAGTGGTGCTTTGGATGAAAGTACCAACACTAGGGATTTTTTGTCTGTGTTCGTCTCCTCTGTACCCATCTCTTCTAGAGTGCTGTGCCTCCTTAGCCTGACTTCCTGCCTGCCCTTCTCAAAAGTGCTCTTTCCCTGCCCAAGACCAAGTTTCTCTTTGTTCATTGCCGTAGATTTAAGAGGCACAGAAGCAGTCTGGTGGACTAGTAACAATCACTTTAAGTTTGGTCAGCTAAATGCTTATCAGTAGGGGGCATTCCTGTGCAAGAGGGTTATCTCAATACGTAAGAGTATGTTTCCTAACTCCCACCCTACTTATTACTAAAATAAGAGTTGAAAGTCCAAAAGATTGCTAAAGGCTGCATTAGACTATAAACCCCCAAAGAGCTTCTCTGCTGTTGTAACTTTCCCATGTAGACAGTAAATGAAATCCATGCATACATTTTGGGATCTCCCCTAGGAATATATTATAGTCAAAGAGGAAGCTCTACCGTCAGTAGTCTCAACAGTAATTCTAAATCTTTGAGAACCTGAAAAGTAGTGTGTACACACAGGATGCCTCATTAAGAGCTCATGGTGTAAGCAGCTGTAGATCAAGGAAAAGGAGTAGTGACTATGTCCCTAAAACATTAACAGCCTCATCATTCTGGCTTCAGTTGACTCACCTCTAAAATTAAACTATTTGAATTTCTTAATCTCTCATTTTCCTTTAGCTCTAACTTTTTGAGCACCTTTTCTCTTGTGCATGTAAAAAGCTTGTTTTATTACATTCCTGCAGTGCTAATGATACAGATTTCTCAAGATAACCTTAAATTAACAGAAGACCAAATTATAAACCTTCTGTGAAGTTCTCCAGACATATTCAGAATATTTGCTTCATGATAACCAGATATCAAAACTAAACAACAACAAAAAAAACCTTATAGCTCCTTTAAAATGGGAAGTGTGTATGTATACCATTAGCCTAAGTAAGAAAATGACATATTTGTCTTCTATGTCTTCACATAGAAAGTGTTTTCTATCTGTTTAATTTGGGCACAGGGCAGATGGCAGGGACTATTTTCTTTTGGTATGAAAAATAAAATGAGAGGGCAAAACGGAGGCCCAGATTGTCTGTAACTTACCTGTTAAACTCCACTGATGAGTAGAATATACTGACAGGGGGAAGCTTCATCTCTGTCTGAAAGACGAACGGAGAGTAGAGCGGGTCACCTTCACTCAGACCATTTAAAACATATTTGAGCATGAGAATTGGAGACAGAGAACAAGTCAATTTGCTAGTCAAAAAACCACTGAAGATAGAAAAGAGGCATCTGAAAGATGAAAGAAGAGGCCCTTAAATGTGAATGAAAAATTGTTTCACCTCTATTTTTTCACCTCAGCGATGCTGAATAATTTGGGCTAAACTAGAGACAGAGCAGTGAGAATTTGGTGTCAGGAGGATCATAAAGGTGAAGCAGACATGATGTCAGATTGAACTAATGTAAAATCAAATCAGTATAATAACAACTTGATGAGAGATCCTTAAAAGCAGACTCCACTTTCTCAAGAAACATTATCATTGCAGTGCCCAAAACAGTGTTGCTGGCACGTTAGGTGCTTGATATCCATAGAATAAATGAATGAATGTGTGTCAGGAAGTATTGAAAGTTAAGCTCCAGTTTGCACATGCAGTTAATAAAAAAGGTGTAAGCCAATAAAAGCTATTAACAAAGCTAGAGCCTATGATCTATAATGAAGATGAACAGAGCAGAAGAAAAGATCAAGAGGGCAGCATCCTCACCAGAAGCTCACCACATGCAACCACATGATCTTGAGCTTTCCAGCCTCCAGGACTATCAAACAAATTAGATCTCTTTTCTTTATATTTCTCTCCAGCATTCTGATATGGCAGCCAAAACCAGATTATAACACTAGGCTTTCATATCAGTGATGTATTTCAAAATTTTATAAAGTGAACTTAGAATTACAGAGGTATGAATGCAGATCTAGCCTTTGTTATCTTGTGATCCTGAACAAATCATTTAACCCAAGTAAGTTCTTCACCAGTAAAATGAGGTGCCGTGAGATGCCCGCAGCTTCCTTCAGTAGCCTGCTCTCCACCCAGAGTGCTGCTGCTGTACTGCAGTCCACTTCATCTCTCTCTTCAGGCCTTCTCACCTGTCCCCTGCCTTCAACCTCACATGCCTGCATTCCATTCCCCATCTTTGGACTTTCCAAAATACAAATCAGATCAAAGCATATTTCTTTCAAAGTTCATCAGTGGAACTCATAGACCTCTATGAGAAGCAAGTTACAGACTCCTAAGCATGATGTAACTCAAGCTCATCTCTCCCCTGCCTCATTAATTACAACAGCCTACCTCACCCTTCACTTTGGTCATGTTGAATGACTGGCAGTTTTCAGAGTGTTCTGTACTCACACACCTCCATGCCTTTGCATGCGACTCTTACTTTACTTGGGACACATTTTTCTCTTTTTCTGCCTGGACAACTTCCATATGCTCTTCAACATTCAGCTCCCCGTTACATGTTTCTAAATACTTCCTAAAGCAGATGGGATCACTCTCCCTCTGATGTGCTTGAGTATTATCTAATGTATATGTAGGTTTTAACCCTTAATTTTGCTTATCTGTCATCCAAATTAAGTTTGTGCTGCATGAGCAACTATATCTTTCATCCCTAGTAGAGTCTGGTGTCTGGTATGTTTAATATATTTTGTGCACCTACTTAGATAAACAAAGAGTTTTAGTGTTTTGGGTATAGAGAGAAGTGAGAGGAAGAAAAGTACATAGAATTAGAGCCAGAATGAGTGAGAAACTGAATCAACCAGGTATAATTGGGTGTATTTGCACAACAATGATGAAGTCAGTATGAAACTAAAGTTTGTTCGTTTGCGTAATAAATATTGTGTACAACATACATATTTTCCCTGTTGTCCAGTGAGGAAACAGATTTCACATTTTCAAAAGCAAAGAAACATATAAAGATATGTGTAAGCCCTAGAACATGAAGCAGTGACCAGATGTTCACACATAAATTATTTGCAGCACACAGTGAGATGAGGCCACAAGGATTGCCTGGAAGTAGATTGTGGAGTGACCAACTCCTATAGAATTCTTTGACTTAGACAGAAACAGCAGAAGGGGTTATGGGGAATAACCTGGTCTTTTGGAATCATGGGAGCTTAGCCTGGTAATCATAAAGATTCTGAACCTAGTCATATAAGAACAGCTCCAATAGAAGAATATTATTAAAATCATGTGTTTCTATGTGCATGATTCCGAACTCTATATGCATTTTCATGATTAACTCCTAAAGTTTCCTTTGAATCAAAGTAGAAAGAGCTAGTGAGGGTTATTAAATCTGTCAAACTTCTGTTTTAGCACTGATCCCTGAATTTAGTTCTTACCTCTCACTGTATGTTGATGTATGTTGATGTATGTTATTTTGTAAGTCCATGGAACTGAAATTATGACTTAGCCTAAGTTGCCACAGCACCTTTCTTGTTTGAACATAGTAACAAAATATCAAGAGAACACAACTGAAAATTCTATAAATTAGCTCCTTGAGGCTTTTATGTATCACTGTAGTCCAAACTCAAGTTTTATTTTCTGAGGTTACAAGCAAAACAAAAATAAAGTGAGAAATAATAAACAATCATAGAGTAAAGTCCTTTACTGTAATGTTGAATTGTGATCAAAATTTCAATACTCTGATTTAATTTGGCTGTTAATATGTTTAATTACTGCTAAAAGGTGCTTATGAGTTACATTTGGTGTACCAAGAAAGCAAAAAATAAATGAAAAGACCTTTGTATGCTTTTCTCCCTTATTAAACTTGGCATGAAACATTTACTGAATTCCCTACTGTTCTATGAATATTTCCAACATGTAGCTCAAAAGTTGGTAAACTGCAAAGTGCAATGAGGCAAATCCTGCCTCACCTCTGTTTTTATAAAGTTTTGTTGAAACACAGCCATACATTCATTTACATATTGCCTATTGCTTTCATAATATAATGTCAAATTTGACGGTACTGGGGATCAAACTCAGGACCCTGCGCTTGCTAGGCAGGCGCTTATTCCACCAAGCTATATCCCCAGCCCCTATAATGTCAAATTTGAATAGCTGCAACTCAGACTGTATGGCCTGCAAAGCTTAAAATATTTTATCTAACCCTTTAAGAAAATATTCATTGGCTTTTCATATTGACAGTGGATGTTAAGACAAGTAGAGCCTGTTCTTTACAGTATAGAATGCAAATCCTTTTTTTTTTTTTGATGCTACTGTGAAAAGCGTTGTTTCCTAATTTCTCTCTCAGTGAGTTTGTTATTTGTGTATAGGAATGCTATTGACTTTTGAGTGCTGATTTTGTGTCCAACTACATGACTAAATTTGGTTATTAAATCTGTAAGTGTTTTGGTGAAGTTTTGGGGTCTTCTTGACTCACCGTTGGTAATTCATATGCATCTAGGAATCTGTCCATTTCTTCTGTGTTTTCCATCTTATTAAATATTGTCAAAGTAGGGGACAGGGGATATAGCTCAGTGGCATAAGTGCCTGCCTGGTAAGTGCAAGGTCCTGAGTTTGATCCCCGGTACCGCAAAAAAAAAAAAAAAAAAAAAAAAAAATATATATATATATATATATATATATATATATATATATTGTCAAAGTAGATATTGATCATCTTCTAAATTTCCACAAGATCTATAGTGATTTTACCCTTTTTATTCCTAATTGCATGACTTTGAATCTTTTCTTTCATTGTTTTGATAAGGTTGGCTAAGTGTTTATCAATTTTATTTAATCTTTCGAAGAGCCAACTCTTCAATTCATTGATTCTTTGTATTGTTTTCTTAGTCTCAATTGCATTAATTTTTGTTCTGATCTTTATAATTTATATCCTTCCTTATCTGAGCTTTTGGCTTGACTTGTACTTCTTTTTCTAGAAGCTTGAGGTGCAACATTAGGTTGTTTATTTGAGCGTAGGAATCAATCAAACAAAGCAAGTAAAATGTCTCTACATTAAAAACTACAGTACTCTGAAAAAAGAAGATCAAAAAGGATATCAGAAAACAGAAAGATACCCCTTGCTCTTGGTTAGGAAGAACCAATGTAGTGAAAATGACCATACTCCCAAAATTGTTATACAGATTTAATGCAATTCCAGTCAAACTACCATTAGCATACCACACAGAATTATAGAAAACAATCCTAAAATTCACTTGGAACCAGAAGAGACCCAGAACAGCAAAACAACTCTGAGTAACAAATGCAAGGCAGGGGCATCAAAATCCCTGACTTGAAATTATACTACAGAGCTACTATGATAAAAACAGCATGATACTAGCAAAAAAACAGACTTGAGGATCAATGGAAAAGATCAGAAGATGCATAAACAACTTCTGACACACTCAGTTACCTTATCTTTGACAAAGAGGTCAAACACTTGCACTGAAAGAAAAATAGCCTCTTTAATAAATGGTGTAGAGAAACTGGCTTACCACATGCAGAAGACTAAAATTAGACCCATGTCTATCAGTCATACACTAAACTAAAATCAAAGTGGATCAAAGTTCTAAATATTAAAACAGAAACGCTAGGCCAAGGATGTAGCTCTGCAGCACAGTGCCTGCCTAGGAAGCCCAAGGTTTTGAATTCAATTCCCAGTATAAATAAATAAATAAATAAATAAATCAGACCACTACATCTGCTGGAAGAGAAAATAGGTAGAACTGATGAAGACATAGGTGTAAACAAAGACTTCACAAACAAAACCCATATCTCACAGAAAATACTACATGGAATCAACAACTGGAATCTCATCTTATTAAAAAACATTTGCACAGCAAAAGAAATCACTAAAAGAGTGAAGAGACAACCCACAGAGTGGGAAAAAGTTTTATCCAGTTACTCTTCAAAGGACTGATATGTAGAACATATAAAGAACTGAAAAAAATCAGATTGCCTAAATGCAAAGACCTACTGCAAAATTAATGCAATTCCAGTCAAACTACCATAAGCATACCACACAGAATTATAGAAAACAATCCTAAAATTCATTTGGAACCAGAAGAGACCCAGAATACTGATCATCTCGACTCATGTCTCAAATGAAGAAGTACAAATTGCAAACAAATACATGAAAAAATGTTCAACATCACTGGTCATTCAAGAGATGAAAATTAAAACAACACTGAGATTCCACTTCACTCTAGAAAAAAGAGCTATTATCAGTAATCAACCAGTAACAAATGCTGATGGGGCTGTGGGGAAAAGGGAACACTTCTCCACTTTTGGTGGAAATGTAGACTGATGCAACCACTGTGGAAATCAGTATGGAGGTTCCTCAAAAAACTAGGATTAGAGGTTCCATTCAATCCAGCTGTTCCCCTTCTGGGTATCTTTCCAAAAGAATTGAAAACATCATACTGCAATAATATATGTGTATCCATGTTTATAGCAGCACAATTCATCATAGCTAAATCTTGGAAACAATCCAAATGCCTATCAACTGAGGAATTGGTAGAAAGATGTGTTTTTTTTATGTAATGGTACTCAGCCATAAAGATAAATTTGAGGCTTCTGTAGATAAATGAATGTAACTCGAGACCTTACTCATAAGTGAAATAAATCAGACCCACATGTGTTAATATTGTATTGTCTCACTAGTGTGAGAAACTGAATGAGTAAATAAGATCCAAAATGTACAACAGATATTGTGAATAGTGAAGAAACTGTTCAAAAGAAAAGATAAACAGTGATGGGGGAAAAGGAAAACAACCCAAATGCTCATCAACTGATGAATGGATTTAAAAAGATGGATTTTTTTTATATACTGGAGTACTACTCTGCCATAAAAAGGATAAACTTGAGACATTTATTGCTAAATGGGTGAAACTTGAGACCATACTCTTAAGTAAAATAAATTGGACATATAGGTGTAAACATCAAATTGCTTCACTGGTGTGAAAAACTGAAAGTGTAAATAAGGACCAAATTGTAAAAGAGATATGGTGAAATGGGAAGAAACTGTTCAAAAGGAAAGGAGATCCAGGGAGAGGGAATGGGGAAAAGAAGGAAGGGAAAAGAAAAAATGAGAAAAGAAAGATAAACTGGAAACAAAGCTTTGTACATAAGAGGAAGAGGGGTGGAGGGAGGCAAGGAGACGGGAAAGGGAGGAAAGAAAAAAAGGTCAAATCTAAGATATCTCATATCCAGGTACAAATTCCCTGTGATGAATGTGATCATTGTATACACCTAAATTGTACCAGTGATCTTCATTAAATTAAAAAATAAAAAAGAATTCAGAGCTGAGCTGACAAACATTAGGGCAATTTCTCTTAAAAAATTTTTTCAGAGATTTTTGTAACAAAAAAATTATCAGTCATCAAAAATGAATTTCAACTCTGGCCGAAAAGTTTTTGAGCTAATTGACTTTCTTACCACCAGATATGTTTAGAAACTTAATGTGCTGGGTATTTATGTGCATAATGAATGAAGTTTTGTCTTCTGCTTAACTTAATTCTTTGACAATCTTTGGATCATTAGGATGTTTGCATAATGACTGCATTCACTGTGGGGAGTTGGTACATGTACATCGTACATTGTAATTCCTTTTTCTCCCCTTTTCCTCTCTTCGCTACCCCTTCCCTTTGTTCCCTCCTCCCTCCATCTCTCGGTCCCTTTCCCTTTAGCAAAAGACCTAGCTCCCTCTTTTCTAATATATGTCTTTTATTTTGCTCTTTATATTTTGGGCTCCTCATGTAAGAGAAATTATGCAAAATCTTAAGTAACATACATTTTCAGATATAAAGAAATGGCCTGCAATCTATAACTGATTTCTTGTAGGAAAATGGAGAACATGAAATATAAAGTCACAAAAGCAGAGACTTTGATGACTCACAAAGTCTTTCTGGGATCTGTTTAAATCATTTGAAATAGAAATTAATGATTCATATATGTTATGGTTCTTGCAGAAGTAAGAAAGGAATCATGATTCATCTAATACATGTGCTTTGTTCTACTAGCACAAGGTGGAAAAATGCATTTCTAATGCCTTGAAATGTGTGTTCTTGCACATGTTCCCTCTGAATTTTTTTATCTCAAATGGAAAAAAGTTCATTAAATTAACTTGCTGATTGCATCACATACAATACTTGAAAATGAGAAATCGTTGAACAGAAATGGTGATCTCAGTATGCATTCAAATAATGGCTAAATGATGCTTTGTACAAATTTTTATTTGTCCTTCTTACCCTGAGAACAATCCCATAGGCTAGGCCAACAGCCGTGGTAGGTTGCAGTAGGCACCAGGAGGACAGGAACTATGACTTCTGCTCATCATTCTTCTCCTAGCATTTAATAAATATTTCTTGACCTACTGAAGATGCTAGAATTGTCTTTCTTCATTTCATTATGTTAATTCTTCTTATTTCCCCCTTTTTTCTATTATAATAATCTCAGCTACCACTTTCTCACTTGCTTCTCAAACTCTGTACTATTCTCTACAATACACCAATCCGTCTCTTTCTTTTTAAACTTCTCATCATGTAGCAACCTAAGAGAACACAGACATAGAAAAAAGAATCTCAAACCAAACTCAGCAACATCAAAAACAATAAGCATGCCTTGCCATGGGATCTTTTTTCATGCAGAGAGGGACTAGCCCTTCAAGAGGATAGAGATTGTGTGTTTCCCATTTGTTGTGGACTGTCCTATAACACGTGCACTTTTAGCTTAACAAGAACTACTTGATGTTGATCATTATGATATTTCTGAAGAACAGGAAATTGAAAGAATCAGAGAAGGAAATGAATTCTGATCTATGTCTTCCAGATTTATATCTGCAATCCACACCAAAGCAATTATTTTTACCCACATCTATGAGATCTGAATGTAAATCACTAGATACCCATCACTGAGCTATCCCTAAAACTTCATGAACACTAGGCCAAAATCATCTCAAGATAGTCATCTTCCCTATGCTTAAAGACCCCCAGAAAGAAACATTTCCAATTTCCCAGGTGCCAGGAGGTTTTTCCTATCCCTAACTATAATTCCTCTGTAATATAAGCCCTGACTATACCCAGTGGACCACAGCAACTCCTTATCTTCATCTGGGTAACATTTCCTTGCCTATTTGAAGATTGTTATTATAGCTTCCCCATGCCCCAGCATTCCATAGGCCAAGTAATCTTAGTTATCTAGGCTTTGCATATTTTGTAACTTTTTAAACACTTTTATATTTGTCTTCTAGATGACCCCCAAGTGCACTGCCTTTTGCTTAAATTACCTAAGAATAAACTAGGCACTATTTGGGTAATACTGAGTAATGTGCTTGGGTTGTCTCCTAGTTTCTCTTTGCTACAGTTATCTGTGCACATTGAATTATATTATCAAGCTTGAGTTTTCCGAAGTTGGCTACTTGTTGGTATATTTGGAATCTGTTATAATCCTCAGACCTATCCCGATATGCTTGAGTCATTCATTCCCCATTCTCTCATTCAAAACTGTGGTCTTTTAGGTAAATTTCCCTTCCATTTAGAATGCCATTCGCCCAGTGACATCATGTTAGAATTCCTGTGTGATTTTGTAAAAATGCTATGGTGCTTTTTCAGTGAATAAAATGGCAAGGAGAGGTAAACACCTCAGAGATGGTAGATATATAAATAGTAGACACAGTAAGTTCTACTCCTTCCTTATAAAAGATGATGAAAACTGAGGCTTAGAATGATTAATTAATTTTTTCCAGGTCCCACACATTCCTCAGTGAACAAGCAAGGTTGAAGCTATGGTCAACTGACTGTCAGTCCATGTCCTTTCTCTAACACACTGAAGCCTTTCTGCCAGGCCTTACGTACCCTAGCTAAGTTGATACGCTGGGATTCCCAAACAAGGAAGACATGAAAATGTTAAATTTGGAAGAGTTGAATATAACATTGCTTTTCTTATGCATTCTACAATCTAATCAATTAATCAACTACACTTTTAGCTGATGTGAGACAGCTTTATTTATTTTAGCAGGAAAAAAGAAGAACAAATGAGTCTTGAATCAATCAAAGTAGTTTCTCCCCAAATGAATTTTTTAAATTTTAAGCATTTTATTTTGTAAATCTTCAAATTAATATAAATGTACAGTGTAGGGAATAATGACTTGAGATTCAGCAGTTATAAATATGGAGTCAGCCTCGTTCTGTCTGTAATTCCCATGTACTTCACAGTTATTTCATAGAAATTTCAGACATTATTTCAACTAAATATTTGAGTGAATGTATTTCTAAAAGATGAGGGTGCTTGTTTCAAACTATAATAATAGTTATCACAGACATTAGCAGTAATGATTTCTAAATAGCAAGAACCAAGTCACATAATTGCTTAATATCATTAAATAGCCAATGTTTATATTTTCCTAATTTTCATATGGGTGCACATAGGCATAAAGTTAACATATCTGAGATCAAAATAAGATTCTGCACTAAAAAGATATTGTAATACATGCAGATGATATATCTAAAAGTGTGTCTTGACTTAGTACAGTTGGCTTAACATGTTTTCTATGTTCTTTGGCCTATTAGTCTGGTTTTTGGTCTGTACATATAGTAGTTAGCTTTACAAGGCCTTATAAGATAAATAAATGAATCTGATACTGAAAAATCAAAACAGGGAGAAAAGAAGGGAATTGAAATGTGTTATGTACAGGTACCAATCATCTATAGTGAATGTAATCATCATATACTGCGAAAATGTGCTAATAAAAGTAAAAAAAAGATTTTGCAATATACAGTAAATGTAATTGCAACATAAGTAATTGACATATATCTCATAAGACTGTAATATGTAGGTTGTTCTATTTTATTATTTTCTGGTTTTCCCTTTTGTTTTTGAAAAAAACAGGGATTGTTTATCTTTCTACATTCTGCATCTTGCTGAATGCGTAACTGTGATGTCCATATACATGTTTATCTGAGCCTTGTATTTCCTACAAAGTGATGGTTAATTCTAGAGACTCGGTCATAGTCTGGCTCAGTGGGGGTCATGGAAGACCATTTGATAGAGAATATTGTGTCCTTCTGTCTGGGGTGTCCTGTTGTCAATCATTGATGATACTTGCTGAGATCCACTAATTTACTAAAGACTACAAAAAAATGATATTTTACTTTATTAGCTGGAGTATTTCTAAACAACATTCCACTCATTAATAAGTCACTCAGCAATACTTTTGTCACTATCTTGTCAGTAATTGCTTGTCTAAAGCTGGTTCATTTAGAGATTATTCAGTGCAGGTACAAACAAAAAGTTCTTGAGTTCTTGTGTGTTCATGGTAGCTTGTCTATAGCCTTTCTTCTTCAAGATAATTTTATCTGGTTGAACTCCATGGCTCCTATTTTACTTCCTTCAAGTATTTTAAATGTGATTTTCCATTATCTTCTGCATAAATGCATAAACGTCCCTGTCAAAGAGTCCGATAATAGTTGGAATTCCTTCCCTATTAAATAATGTGGTCTTTTTACTTAGCTATCACAAAGGTTAGTATTTAAGACTTTCAGCTCTAAAAACATTAAAGTCTCACAGGTTTATTAGAATGTGTCTTATCAGTGACTGCTCGTGGTTGATTGTTCTAGGAATGTGATACACTCTTATTTTTTAACATTGTTCCTATTTCTTTAAAACTTACCTGTCTCATTTGTTCTGTTTCATTTCCCTGGTTTTCTTATGCAACTCCTGTTATGCCTCTCTCTGGCATGCTTTCATTATCTACAGAGAAGTTACTCTGGCCCTGCCCTTTTTTTCTTAAATGCCTTTCTATGGGCATTCCTATTTTGCTGCTCACTTAATTTCAATGAATGGATTTTCCTGTACTTTGATAAGAGAGATGCCCGGAGAGGAAATTTTCTTGATTCAGAATTCTGGAGTTCCCTCCTCCAAGAGACATGTTCAGGAACTGGCCTCATGCTTTCTGAAATCTCTCTCCTACTCCTACTCCATTTTTACATGAACCTCATCTTTCCTCTGTCCTATTTCACCAGTCCTATTCAGTTTGGATTTTCCTCCCAGCAGTTTCTCCATGGTGCTGGCTGGGATTTTATCTTACTAGGGCGCTTTGGTGGTTAGTTTTGAGAATCTTGTATAGCCCAGCCTGATCTAGGACCATCAGACCTTAATGAATCACATACTTTTTGCATTACCTATAATTGGATTATGTAGAAACCCTTCCTAGTTTAGCAGCCATATATGAAGATTTATGAAGATAATTTGTCACTTCACCTTGTTTTAAGTATCTGCAGGCCTTTAATTTTGCTTTCCTAGTTCTGTCTTTATACAGCCATAAGTATGCTTATGTGCCTAGAACAGTCCATTGCATTATCTTTTAAAAATCGAGTCAGCAACAATAAGACAAGCATCAACATATGAATTATTTCCTAGGATCTAGTCATATTTTTTTTTTTTTTTTTTAGAAACATAAAAGTACAAAAACATATTGACAAACAGACACCCATTATCATAGAAAATAGTACAATCACAGCTAATCTATAGACAAGGTGATATGGTCTCAACAGTAGTTGTTGCTTTATAGGATCTAGTCATATTCACCCATATCTTCAATGCCTTTTAAGCTACAGAACAGCAAGAGAATTACTTGTGATAATTTTGTTACTTGGACAATACAGAATCTTGAATTATTCAGAGTTAAAAGTATCTGCCTCCTTTTAATTTATCAAAGAATTCATTTTTAGAAAATAATTAGAACACTTTATTCCCATTTCAGTGTTTTGACATTCTGACATTCTAAATGCTATGAGTAGTTAAATTCTGTTTCATTATTGATGGGCAACTTTTTTTTTTTTTTTTTTTTTGCGGTACTGGGGATCGAACTCAGGACCCTGCACTTGCCAGGCAAGCGCTTATTCCACTGAGCTATATCCCCAGCCCCTCTGTTTCATTATTCCAACATTTTCTAGGACTAATTTCCAAATACATATCAGACCTATCCCAATATTTATTATAGTTTAATGACTAAAAGCTGATAAATTACTTATCACTAATATATTTAGAAGGAATTTATAGCTTGATTTATGAAAATCATTTTTTGTCAAATTGATTTTTCATTCTTTTTTTTTTTTTTTTGCGGTACTGGGGATCAAACTCAGGACCCTGCACTTGCTAGGCAAGCGCTTATTCCACTGAGCTATATCCCCAGCCCTTGATTTTTCAATTGATTTTCTTAGAATAATCAAAAGTGTATTTCTCACAGTATGTCTTTTGTAAAGGTAAATTTACCTTACAGATCAATGTCAGTCCTAAAGTGATTTTTATATTCATTCGGCCAATATTATCCTTTTAATCAAAGTTTTTAACCCATTTACCTTTAATATAATTACTGATAAAATAAGACTTATATCTGTCATTTTGCTATTTGTTTTCTGTATGACTTATACCTTTTTTAATTACTCCATTCCCTCATTACTGTCACTTTTTTATATTAAAACATTTTCTGGTGTACCATTTAATTCCTTTGACATTTCTTTTACTATATTTTAAAAAGTTGTTTTTTAATGGTTGTGTTCAAGGATAGACATCTTTATAACAATTTACTTTGGATTAATACTAATTTAATGTCAATAGTGTGCAAAATCCTTGTTCCTCTAAATGTCCATTTTCTACTTCTTCCTTAGTGCTGTTACAGTCATACAAACTTACACATTTCATGCATTTTGTACACTTTTATAAAAATTAATAATTACTTTACAAAACTCTTTCAAGTCAGATAATTACAAATAAAAATATATTTACACTTTATTCTGTATTTATGTATACAGTTATCTTTATTTATTTCTACAAGCGAATTCAATTACAGTCTACTGCCCTTTCTTTTCAGCCTGAAGAATTTCCTGTAGTATTTTTGGAAGATCAGGCCAATTACCAGTTTCTGTTGCCAGTTTCTCTAAGTTTCTGTCTAAGTTTATGTCAAAATGTCTTGATTTCTCCCACATTGTTCAGGAGGATAGTATTGCTGAAGATAAAATTCTTGGATGATGGTTTCTCTTTTAGCACTTTGAATATAGCATGATACTGCAATCTGACTCCCATAGTCTCTGTTGAGAAATTAACTAGTAATCTTATTGAAAATGTTTTCAACATGATGAATCATTTTTCCTTTGTTCCTTAAACATTCTCTTGGTCCTTAGCTTTTCAACAGTTACATTTCATGGGTCTGTTTTCCTCTTTATCCTATTTAGAGTTTGTTGAGCTTTGGTAAGTACAAATTATGGTTTTTAGCAAATGTGGAAAGGTTTTTGTATTATTCCTTCCTCTATTCTATCTCTTCTCCTCTGACTCTAGCCCTGTATATGTTGGTGCTCTTGACGATGCTCCCCAACCCTGCGGCCCAGTCCATCCTTCTTGCTTTCTCGTTTTTAGACTCTGCAGTGCCCAGTGAACTTTCTTCAAGTTTACGGATTTCTTCTTCTTCCTATCAAATATGTTGAGACCCTGTAGTGAAATTTTCACTTGTTATTTTACTTCTAACCTCTAGAATTTCTGTCTCTGTTTTTTATTGTCTCCTTACTGATCTCCAGTAGTGAGGAATTGTTCTCATGCTCTCTTTTAGTTCATTAGCATTTTAAAGCTTTTTTTCAACTAAAATAGCTGATTAATGTCACTGTCTAATAACTACCTCTGGGCTTCTACAGGACAGTTCTTTTTAAATGCTTTTCAATAGTTATGTGCCATATTTCATATTTCTTTAAGTGTCTCCTAATATTTGGTTGAAAAACTATGTTTCCAATTGTACAGGGCAACTCTTGAAATTAGAATCTATCTGCAGCATTGGTTAAAGTTGGTGCTTTTTGTTGGTATTTGTTTGATTTTTTTTAACCAGTTTTTTATTTTGTTTTGTTGTGGATGGCCACTGGAGTCTCTGCTTAGCATTCACCTAATGATTGGACAAAGATTTTCTTAAATGCCTGATTTCTGTCAGTACCCCAGTCTTTTCCAGTGGATTGTAGGTGCATATGGAACACTTCTTCAACAAATCCAGCAAGTGTGTGAAACCACCTAGCTTTCTCTTCTGCTCACACAGAGCCATAAGGTTAGGCAGGAGTGAAAGTATAGGTCCTTCTCAGGTCTGTCTTATGCATACATGTAGCACATGGAATACTCATATCCCTGCACATGAGGTTGGCCTTCTAAACTTCCAATAATATGTCTGTGCTGTTCAAATCTGCCTAAAGACATCTTTGCCTAGATTTTCCTTTTAAGTTTCTGATAAGTTGATTATTTTTCCCAACTATTATTTACTACTTAAGACATCAGTGATGTTCAATCATTTCCCCTGACTCCTTTCAGCAAATGATTAAAATATATATCTATTGACAAAAGTATGAAAATTACATATAGAAAGTATTGTGAGGAGGAGGTTCTGGGGAACCACAGGACGGGTAAAATCATGACAGTTTGAAGGAAGGGTCTTAGAAGAAACTGATCCTGTTCTACCCCTTCTAGTGATTATCAGGTTACTTGTGTTTACCATGATTATAGTGCTGCTTTTCAAAGTTACCACAAAGCTCGGAAGGGGAGCAATAAGCACACAGCAAGGTAAAATTCAGCATAGCTCCCTGTTTTTACTGATAGCCATTTTTCTTAAATAAATGCTCTCTTGATTTCTACCAGTCTTTGGTTAATTTGCAGAGTTCTGAAAAAAGCTCATTCTGACCATTTTTGCCAGTATTTTTATTGCTTTCACGGAGGAGACTCTTAGAGTTACTGCTTCGCCATTTTTGTTGTCATCCCAAAGTTCTTCTTTTTTTTACTCATTTTTTTTTAAATTTTATTTTAAAGACAAAAGAATGGAGACATATGAACCAGAAAAGCCATAAACAATACAGAAAATACAAAGTTATACAGAATATAGTAGGGAATTAGAACTGGGTGCTGTATTACATAGTTATCTTCACATTAGTTAACACAAAAACATTAAAGGAAATACCAAATTATAGAGAAGACAGTAGAGAATTTGCACTGGATGCTGTATAATATAAAGTTATCTTCACTTCTGTTAATACAAAAACGATTGAGGAAATACAGAATTATAGAGAACATAGAAGGGAATTAGCTCTGGATGCTGTCCTACATAATGTTACCTTCACCTTTGTTACTCAGTTACACAGATGATGGCCCATTTGATCATTTAATTTTTCTCCTCCCTCATTTCTGTTGCCCTACCACTCAATCAGTCATCTTCCCTGTGATAATAACTGTACTCCTGGGTTTATCTATATCCTTGGAATCTCGCCTTGGGAAGAGATATAGCTGCCTCAGACTATACTATAACATACATGGGTGTATACAAACTGCCATGGTCGGAAGTGGGAAAGCACATATGCTCACAGCGGACCACCTGGCTCCACCCTGTCATCGTGCTATGGGTGGGGGCGGGTCCAGACCATAAGGTGCCCTGAGTGGGGCCCTCAGCAGAGCAGCCACCGGGCCCACTGCAGAGCAGCAGAGGAGCAGCCGCGGGGCCCACTGCGGAGCAGCCGCGGGGCCCACTGCGGAGCAGCCGCGGGGCCCACAGCGGAGCAGCCGCGGGGCCCACTGCGGAGCAGCCACGGGGCCCACTGCGGAGCAGCCGCGGGGCCCACAGCGGAGCAGCCGCGGGGCCCTCAGTGGAGCAGCCGCGGGGTACGCACCTCCATGGGGCGCCCTCTGTGACCCTTTTGGCTCTGTCTCGTTGCCTTGATGCCAGAGGCCCTTTCTTCTCCTCCCTCCTCCTACTGATCTCCAGTATTACCATTCCCCATCCCTTACAGCTGGGTAGTGGGTCTCCGAAGCTGAAGCTGCAAATGCCGAAACGAGGGCGTGGGCCAAGGGTGTGCTTGGAGCGGCAACCTCCTCCCTCTCTATCTCATCTCCCTCCAACTGCGCCATGTCAGATCTGTGATCCCCTCCTCCAGAGGAGGTTCTGCTTAGACTTTCCGAGGGTTTCAGTTCCCATTTCAGATCCTTCTCGAGTTCAGGATATCCACCTCTTTCCACTCTGTCCTTCACATGTTGCCACACTGCTATGTCTGAGTGGCATTCCTCTGGGAGGTTCTCTCTCTGCTGCCTACCCGGTCGCCATGGGTTCATAGAAGGTTCATATATGCAAGCAGTATGGAGACACTCTTGTTGCTCATATTAGTAGTTTGGGGTGAGTCCTGAAGCCTGTGGACTCGTGCCATTGCTGTCAGGAACAGGTGGTGATTGTGCAGGCCGCCGAGACTCAAGGTACTCACAGAGGGCATTCAGGGTGGGAGCTGAAGCCCAGTAACTCAGTTCATGCTTCCTGCTTGATGTTGGAGTGAGAAGGGCGTGGGGCCGTGTGATCCACCTCCACCTGCAGCTCTCTCTTGCTGTTGTGCTCCAGTTCCCGTTTGTTCCTTGGCTGGATCCCTGGGAGATGCTGTGGCTCTGATGTCGCTGCTGATGCACCCCACCGCTCCCCACTGGCAA